>OX336420.1:4478997-4664907 GCA_946903255.1 Schistosoma spindalis
TTAAACAAAATGTTGGCAATAGTAATGGGTGAAAAAATCAAAACCGAGGGCTCAAGGTAGTCCATAAATGAAAACCAGTGTTTGAAACAAGAGTAAATGTATCGTGAGAACTAGTGGAGGTGTCAAAAACAAAAGATGAGAATGGCAGGAAGATCGTAGTAGAAGTGAAGTATGTATGTAAGTACAAGTGTGAAGGCAAATATAACGTAAAAGTGCACGTTGTGTAAATTTTAGCATATTCATCACACTGAAAGATACCCTTTTTTTATAAAGTAACTTAGAACCGTCGATAATTAGTACCAACCAATGAAAGTGGGTACGGTATGAGGTACATATATAAACTGAATGCCTGCATTAGTTGAAATTGTGTGGGTGTAGAGATAAGTTGTTTAAAAGCTTATTACTCAGATTACTTAGGTGCTTTTGACCAAATCTTGGAAACAACTTTTTAGATAAAAATACAAACCAAAAATTATGACAAACTCACCGAATCGGACGGGTTAATTAGGAAATGATATGACTTTTCGTACCCAAATATAATCTAGAGGAAAGTATACAAAATAGTGAGTATAGTGTTTCATCATAAACTGTTATTATAAGTGATCATTATAAATACTCAACTTATTAGGATCATAATTACAAACTGAGTGAATATGTCCAATACCACAACATTTAAAGCATTAAGAAGTACGAAATTTTACATGAATTAAAAGAGTGGAACTTGCCACAGGACAAACATTGACCAAACTTGTGCCCATTTTCGTGAACTGCGTAGCAATTCCTCAATGAATTATCTGC
The DNA here is from genome assembly GCA_946903255.1 of Schistosoma spindalis. NCBI lineage: Eukaryota > Metazoa > Platyhelminthes > Trematoda > Strigeidida > Schistosomatidae > Schistosoma > Schistosoma spindalis. Next base: position 4,479,796 of record OX336420.1, read on the forward strand.
ATAACCTTCAGTATGCAAAGGGTTGAGGTGACGTAATGTAGTGGAATTTTTCATAACCTCATGAATCATTTTACGAAATCTTCCTTCTTTACCGCATTCGAAATTTATGCACTTAACATAGTCTAGCAGTAATTCCTTGGGAGCTGCATAACGAAGCGGAATGGGCTTTTCCGGTAAAGCCAGAGTTTTTAATAAGCTTTATACTTCATTTCCGATGAATGTGAGGAAATGTGCTACGATATTAACATCCTTATCATTTTCCTTGGTCATAGCCCGAATTTCGAACCTTGTTTGTTAACGAATGCCTGATCGCATGTTCAGATAGAGACTTCAACCTCCAGCGTCTCGGCCTTGTCTTTGGACAACTACAACAACACACCATCACTGTGAACGAAATGGCTCCAATTCAATGACCGACAACAATCGATCACGGTCTAGTAAGTTTTTGTCGACGGTTTATACCAAATCGCGCGTCAGGTATGTGATCCGTAACCAACCAACTTCGTGGAAGTGCGGAAAAACATCAATTCGGACGACATCGAAAAAAGCATTCTCTACATTTGAGGAACTGATCGTCGAAACAACCTTGCTCTTATTCCGGGACACCAAACACAAAATATTACCTCAATTGACTCATCCGAAATAGCAATCAGAAGAGTCTTGCAACAGTGGATATACAACACATTGAAACCTTTGACATTCTTCCCCAGACGGTTGTGAGACAGTGAACCGGGGTTTGACACCTTTGGTGAGGAATCACCAGCGATGTTTTGCACTGTGAAGCACTTTCAACACTGCTGAAGGCCGACAATTCACTCTGTTTATCGACCATAGGCCTCGCACCTCTTTGAGCTTATATTCAGACGATCACTTTTCTTAAGAGTTTTGACAAATTCCGCAGTTTACTTCAGACATTCAACACATTTCTGGAGCAAAAATGTATTTGCAGACGCTTAGTCTCGTTTAACTTACCTTAACAGTTTCCAAGGAATCAACATTTTCAATTTCGTTCAGACTCAAAAAGAAGACAGTGAACGTCAGCACTAGTTATTTTCCACAAACCTGAGACCGCGTAACAAACAGGTGCGCACAGGTAAGGAAACTTTATTATGTGACGAAACTACTACTAAGATTACTATGGTTCCTTATGATCAAATCGAGGAAACAACTTTTTATATAAAAATACAAACCAAAAATTATGACAAACTCACCGAATCGGACGGGTAAATTCGGAAATGATATGACTTTTCGTACCCAAATATAATCTAGAGGAAAGTATACAAAATAGTGAGTATAGTGTTTCATCATAAACTGTTATTATAAGTGATCATTATAAATACTCAACTTATTAGGATCATAATTACAAACTGAGTGAATATGTCCAATACCACAACATTTAAAGCATTAAGAAGTACGAAATTTTACATGAATTAAAAGAGTGGAACTTGCCACAGGACAAACATTGACCAAACTTGTGCCCATTTTCGTGAACTGCGTAGCAATTCCTCAATGAATTATCTGCATAACCTTCAGTATGCAAAGGGTTGAGGTGACGTAATGTAGTGGAATTTTTCATAACCTCATGAATCATTTTACGAAATCTTCCTTCTTTACCGCATTCGAAATTTATGCACTTAACATAGTCTAGCAGTAATTCCTTGGGAGCTGCATAACGAAGCGGAATGGGCTTTTCCGGTAAAGCCAGAGTTTTTAATAAGCTTTATACTTCATTTCCGATGAATGTGAGGAAATGTGCTACGATATTAACATCCTTATCATTTTCCTTGGTCATAGCCCGAATTTCGAACCTTGTTTGTTAACGAATGCCTGATCGCATGTTCAGATAGAGACTTCAACCTCCAGCGTCTCGGCCTTGTCTTTGGACAACTACAACAACACACCATCACTGTGAACGAAATGGCTCCAATTCAATGACCGACAACAATCGATCACGGTCTAGTAAGTTTTTGTCGACGGTTTATACCAAATCGCGCGTCAGGTATGTGATCCGTAACCAACCAACTTCGTGGAAGTGCGGAAAAACATCAATTCGGACGACATCGAAAAAAGCATTCTCTACATTTGAGGAACTGATCGTCGAAACAACCTTGCTCTTATTCCGGGACACCAAACACAAAATATTACCTCAATTGACTCATCCGAAATAGCAATCAGAAGAGTCTTGCAACAGTGGATATACAACACATTGAAACCTTTGACATTCTTCCCCAGACGGTTGTGAGACAGTGAACCGGGGTTTGACACCTTTGGTGAGGAATCACCAGCGATGTTTTGCACTGTGAAGCACTTTCAACACTGCTGAAGGCCGACAATTCACTCTGTTTATCGACCATAGGCCTCGCACCTCTTTGAGCTTATATTCAGACGATCACTTTTCTTAAGAGTTTTGACAAATTCCGCAGTTTACTTCAGACATTCAACACATTTCTGGAGCAAAAATGTATTTGCAGACGCTTAGTCTCGTTTAACTTACCTTAACAGTTTCCAAGGAATCAACATTTTCAATTTCGTTCAGACTCAAAAAGAAGACAGTGAACGTCAGCACTAGTTATTTTCCACAAACCTGAGACCGCGTAACAAACAGGTGCGCACAGGTAAGGAAACTTTATTATGTGACGAAACTACTACTAAGATTACTATGGTTCCTTATGATCAAATCGAGGAAACAACTTTTTATATAAAAATACAAACCAAAAATTATGACAAACTCACCGAATCGGACGGGTAAATTCGGAAATGATATGACTTTTCGTACCCAAATATAATCTAGAGGAAAGTATACAAAATAGTGAGTATAGTGTTTCATCATAAACTGTTATTATAAGTGATCATTATAAATACTCAACTTATTAGGATCATAATTACAAACTGAGTGAATATGTCCAATACCACAACATTTAAAGCATTAAGAAGTACGAAATTTTACATGAATTAAAAGAGTGGAACTTGCCACAGGACAAACATTGACCAAACTTGTGCCCATTTTCGTGAACTGCGTAGCAATTCCTCAATGAATTATCTGCATAACCTTCAGTATGCAAAGGGTTGAGGTGACGTAATGTAGTGGAATTTTTCATAACCTCATGAATCATTTTACGAAATCTTCCTTCTTTACCGCATTCGAAATTTATGCACTTAACATAGTCTAGCAGTAATTCCTTGGGAGCTGCATAACGAAGCGGAATGGGCTTTTCCGGTAAAGCCAGAGTTTTTAATAAGCTTTATACTTCATTTCCGATGAATGTGAGGAAATGTGCTACGATATTAACATCCTTATCATTTTCCTTGGTCATAGCCCGAATTTCGAACCTTGTTTGTTAACGAATGCCTGATCGCATGTTCAGATAGAGACTTCAGCCTCCAGCGTCTCGGCCTTGTCTTTGGACAACTACAACAACACACCATCACTGTGAACGAAATGGCTCCAATTCAATGACCGACAACAATCGATCACGGTCTAGTAAGTTTTTGTCGACGGTTTATACCAAATCGCGCGTCAGGTATGTGATCCGTAACCAACCAACTTCGTGGAAGTGCGGAAAAAACATCAATTCGGACGACATCGAAAAAAGCATTCTCTACATTTGAGGAACTGATCGTCGAAACAACCTTGCTCTTATTCCGGGACACCAAACACAAAATATTACCTCAATTGACTCATCCGAAATAGCAATCAGAAGAGTCTTGCAACAGTGGATATACAACACATTGAAACCTTTGACATTCTTCCCCAGACGGTTGTGAGACAGTGAACCGGGGTTTGACACCTTTGGTGAGGAATCACCAGCGATGTTTTGCACTGTGAAGCACTTTCAACACTGCTGAAGGCCGACAATTCACTCTGTTTATCGACCATAGGCCTCGCACCTCTTTGAGCTTATATTCAGACGATCACTTTTCTTAAGAGTTTTGACAAATTCCGCAGTTTACTTCAGACATTCAACACATTTCTGGAGCAAAAATGTATTTGCAGACGCTTAGTCTCGTTTAACTTACCTTAACAGTTTCCAAGGAATCAACATTTTCAATTTCGTTCAGACTCAAAAAGAAGACAGTGAACGTCAGCACTAGTTATTTTCCACAAACCTGAGACCGCGTAACAAACAGGTGCGCACAGGTAAGGAAACTTTATTATGTGACGAAACTACTACTAAGATTACTATGGTTCCTTATGATCAAATCGAGGAAACAACTTTTTATATAAAAATACAAACCAAAAATTATGACAAACTCACCGAATCGGACGGGTAAATTCGGAAATGATATGACTTTTCGTACCCAAATATAATCTAGAGGAAAGTATACAAAATAGTGAGTATAGTGTTTCATCATAAACTGTTATTATAAGTGATCATTATAAATACTCAACTTATTAGGATCATAATTACAAACTGAGTGAATATGTCCAATACCACAACATTTAAAGCATTAAGAAGTACGAAATTTTACATGAATTAAAAGAGTGGAACTTGCCACAGGACAAACATTGACCAAACTTGTGCCCATTTTCGTGAACTGCGTAGCAATTCCTCAATGAATTATCTGCATAACCTTCAGTATGCAAAGGGTTGAGGTGACGTAATGTAGTGGAATTTTTCATAACCTCATGAATCATTTTACGAAATCTTCCTTCTTTACCGCATTCGAAATTTATGCACTTAACATAGTCTAGCAGTAATTCCTTGGGAGCTGCATAACGAAGCGGAATGGGCTTTTCCGGTAAAGCCAGAGTTTTTAATAAGCTTTATACTTCATTTCCGATGAATGTGAGGAAATGTGCTACGATATTAACATCCTTATCATTTTCCTTGGTCATAGCCCGAATTTCGAACCTTGTTTGTTAACGAATGCCTGATCGCATGTTCAGATAGAGACTTCAGCCTCCAGCGTCTCGGCCTTGTCTTTGGACAACTACAACAACACACCATCACTGTGAACGAAATGGCTCCAATTCAATGACCGACAACAATCGATCACGGTCTAGTAAGTTTTTGTCGACGGTTTATACCAAATCGCGCGTCAGGTATGTGATCCGTAACCAACCAACTTCGTGGAAGTGCGGAAAAACATCAATTCGGACGACATCGAAAAAAGCATTCTCTACATTTGAGGAACTGATCGTCGAAACAACCTTGCTCTTATTCCGGGACACCAAACACAAAATATTACCTCAATTGACTCATCCGAAATAGCAATCAGAAGAGTCTTGCAACAGTGGATATACAACACATTGAAACCTTTGACATTCTTCCCCAGACGGTTGTGAGACAGTGAACCGGGGTTTGACACCTTTGGTGAGGAATCACCAGCGATGTTTTGCACTGTGAAGCACTTTCAACACTGCTGAAGGCCGACAATTCACTCTGTTTATCGACCATAGGCCTCGCACCTCTTTGAGCTTATATTCAGACGATCACTTTTCTTAAGAGTTTTGACAAATTCCGCAGTTTACTTCAGACATTCAACACATTTCTGGAGCAAAAATGTATTTGCAGACGCTTAGTCTCGTTTAACTTACCTTAACAGTTTCCAAGGAATCAACATTTTCAATTTCGTTCAGACTCAAAAAGAAGACAGTGAACGTCAGCACTAGTTATTTTCCACAAACCTGAGACCGCGTAACAAACAGGTGCGCACAGGTAAGGAAACTTTATTATGTGACGAAACTACTACTAAGATTACTATGGTTCCTTATGATCAAATCGAGGAAACAACTTTTTATATAAAAATACAAACCAAAAATTATGACAAACTCACCGAATCGGACGGGTAAATTCGGAAATGATATGACTTTTCGTACCCAAATATAATCTAGAGGAAAGTATACAAAATAGTGAGTATAGTGTTTCATCATAAACTGTTATTATAAGTGATCATTATAAATACTCAACTTATTAGGATCATAATTACAAACTGAGTGAATATGTCCAATACCACAACATTTAAAGCATTAAGAAGTACGAAATTTTACATGAATTAAAAGAGTGGAACTTGCCACAGGACAAACATTGACCAAACTTGTGCCCATTTTCGTGAACTGCGTAGCAATTCCTCAATGAATTATCTGCATAACCTTCAGTATGCAAAGGGTTGAGGTGACGTAATGTAGTGGAATTTTTCATAACCTCATGAATCATTTTACGAAATCTTCCTTCTTTACCGCATTCGAAATTTATGCACTTAACATAGTCTAGCAGTAATTCCTTGGGAGCTGCATAACGAAGCGGAATGGGCTTTTCCGGTAAAGCCAGAGTTTTTAATAAGCTTTATACTTCATTTCCGATGAATGTGAGGAAATGTGCTACGATATTAACATCCTTATCATTTTCCTTGGTCATAGCCCGAATTTCGAACCTTGTTTGTTAACGAATGCCTGATCGCATGTTCAGATAGAGACTTCAACCTCCAGCGTCTCGGCCTTGTCTTTGGACAACTACAACAACACACCATCACTGTGAACGAAATGGCTCCAATTCAATGACCGACAACAATCGATCACGGTCTAGTAAGTTTTTGTCGACGGTTTATACCAAATCGCGCGTCAGGTATGTGATCCGTAACCAACCAACTTCGTGGAAGTGCGGAAAAACATCAATTCGGACGACATCGAAAAAAGCATTCTCTACATTTGAGGAACTGATCGTCGAAACAACCTTGCTCTTATTCCGGGACACCAAACACAAAATATTACCTCAATTGACTCATCCGAAATAGCAATCAGAAGAGTCTTGCAACAGTGGATATACAACACATTGAAACCTTTGACATTCTTCCCCAGACGGTTGTGAGACAGTGAACCGGGGTTTGACACCTTTGGTGAGGAATCACCAGCGATGTTTTGCACTGTGAAGCACTTTCAACACTGCTGAAGGCCGACAATTCACTCTGTTTATCGACCATAGGCCTCGCACCTCTTTGAGCTTATATTCAGACGATCACTTTTCTTAAGAGTTTTGACAAATTCCGCAGTTTACTTCAGACATTCAACACATTTCTGGAGCAAAAATGTATTTGCAGACGCTTAGTCTCGTTTAACTTACCTTAACAGTTTCCAAGGAATCAACATTTTCAATTTCGTTCAGACTCAAAAAGAAGACAGTGAACGTCAGCACTAGTTATTTTCCACAAACCTGAGACCGCGTAACAAACAGGTGCGCACAGGTAAGGAAACTTTATTATGTGACGAAACTACTACTAAGATTACTATGGTTCCTTATGATCAAATCGAGGAAACAACTTTTTATATAAAAATACAAACCAAAAATTATGACAAACTCACCGAATCGGACGGGTAAATTCGGAAATGATATGACTTTTCGTACTCAAATATAATCTAGAGGAAATTATATAAAATACTGAGTATAGTGTTTCATCATATACTATTATATACACTTTTTATTATTAGGGATAGATCTGATGATTAGAACTATTTGAATTATAGTACTAATTAAGAATCCCAGAAATAAAGCAATCGGATGAAGAAATAATAGACAAGCACTGACGGTCTCTCTGGAAACAATAAACTATGTGATTAAACTCACTATGATTTGGCATATTATCCCAGCGTGCAATGAACGTACAGTGTAACGTAGTCGGACGTGGCGAATAAAAATTACAACCAGAGCAAAATTCACAGCATAATCTAGTTGTTCAATAAAAAATACATTATGAAATGACAAATTCTATGATTACATGAACGCAGAGATGACCGTTATTACACTTAGCGATACATTAGGATTACATGGATACGTTGCGGATAAATCCACCCGCACTGACCAATGTACCGTATTTGAAATTCGAAATCAAGCATTCAACAAATACGAAGGAATCATTAGTTCATTCAAACACCCATATTACTTTGTTTAGGTAAATCCATAAAGTTCATGCATCCATAATCTCGGTAGTTGATAATCATCCTTTCATATAGCCAACTTCTGAAAGTGAATGATTATTTTGTATATGATGTGGAACACGGTTGAAGTATTCATGACTATTCTGAACACCAGTTCTTAGAAATTTATTTAGATGCCTTACATATTATTGTATAAGAATAGTAACACGGGTGATCACAAATTCAGTGAATTCGGTGTAATCCAATTTGCTGGGTTTCTGGGTAACAGTGAATTTAGTGAATTCAACCGTTGAAGTGAATATGTGAAGTTTCGAATGAAATGGTAGCTTTTGATCAGGGACACTATCGAAATCAAGGCTCAACTGCCAGATTTGAAAGACATGGGACCTTAAACTAACGCGATTTCTTAAAAGGCGATTGGATGCCAAAACCAGTAAACGCTTTTTGAATAATTCCGAAGAATTTTTATTAAAACTACCAATGAATTTTGATGCACTCAATAACTAGGTGTACAATGAGACAGCTAACGTTGTTGTTTAGATGCATCAATATTATATTACAAATGAAGGGTACATGTGAAATAAGTATCAGGGCATGAAATAAAGTTCACTCAGCTAAACGTTCGTTAGCCTAGTCCAAGAAACTTTGAGGATCTGAACGGAATTTAAAATTTCTGAATAAGAGTAAGGCTAACAACAGTTACATATTACAGACGACTATCCAACCGTCTCTTTTTAAACTTCAGTTGATCATCAAATCGATCTCGTTAACCTCTGACAAAGATTTCATCTACTCTACGTGATCATGTTTTGCTGGATGTACCATTTCAGAATTAAGTCTTGTCTAACGAACGCTTCATAAGCCCTCATCAATATACACAAGAGTACATAACGAAATGTAAATAGGGTGAGCCGTTTTCTGACAGTAATATCATCGTCATCATTTCGCTTAATTTTTCTGAAGTATCGGTGAGAATGGTGGTGATTGATTGTCCGCTTAATCAAGCTTGTAGATAATCTGACAGGCGTTAGACGAGTCACATATTTTCCTATCTTTATTATCATTACTGATTGTTGGTTGCCGTTCGATTGTTTCGGCTTGTTGTCCGTTTTCCGTGTGGAAATATAATTACGTCCTAGTCAGTTTAATCACGTATTCTTGATAAGTTGTGCTGAAGTCTTGTAGAATAGACACTGAGAGTATATCTAGTGTAGATATTCGTCCCGATCGTGTAGACGAGGAAACTCCGACCGTCATAACATTAAAGATGTTGGTTAAAACGCACCTATGCCAATATATTCATTTAAAGTGGATTCTGTAACAACGAAATAGATAATCTGAAATCTAAATTGCAGCACCAAGGTGATCTTATCATATTATTGATCAAGAATATGTCAGTATTCCCAAAATCGCAGGTACTTTAACTTACTATGACCTCCGAATTAAGGTTCCATCCAGAAAATAGGAATGTTTCAAGGAGAGGTTTAAGCGCCATAAGGATATGTTTAATAATGTTTGTAAAGAGTGGGACGAAGGTTCAAAACGAAAATAATTACTACGGCGTTTCTGAACATAAAGGGTTCTGTAATTTTGTTCACCCAAAGAAACCAACCTTTATAACATTCAGAGAAACAGTTGAATTTCTGATACGTATATTCGACGAACGATCATCAGTTTTTCACACTAGATATCAGTGTTTCCAGCTTGTAGAAAAACCACAGGACGATTCTGTGACGTATGCAAGCGTCGTGAGCCAAGAATGTGAGCAGTTTCGGTTACAGGAAATGCCCTTAGATCAGTCTGGATGACTTATTTTTTGTTTGTGTGTTAAAATCTGCGGTAGATATAGACATCGGAACACAGAGTTTAGCGAAGATCAAACAATATACTAATATCAGTCAGCAATTGGTATCTGAAAAATGTCAAAGAATGGTGAATTTAAAGCGTTACACAAATCTCGTGGGACATGTGGAAGTTAGTGCTTTGCGGAAATATTTTAGTGAAAATAAGGATTCGTACTCCCAGCTTCTTGTTGACGATGTAGTGTCATTCTCGTAATGTTCACTACGTTTAAAAAAGAGTTTGGTTCTGATGTATTAAATGTTGTCATGCTCAAGTATGTTGTAAAAGTAGACCAAAGATTGCCGACCGTTAGCATAGGTTCCGTAAAGTAAATAAGACACGGACGTCACAAGAGATATCACACGATTTGAATGTTGTTCTGGCCGAAAATGGTGCTCGATTCTCGTCAAAAAGGAAGTACGTAACTATCTTTTTTAATGGTAAACTGACTATGCTGCAAGTTGATAAGGGGTCTGACATATTATTTTCTCGAAAGACTCCAATAAAACTTTGTCAACCTCAATATCAATCTACATAACATAACGCTAAGAGTGCGACAGGAACTGATGTTACTCTTCTTGGATAAATGCAGCTACTTATCACATCGTGTGACAAGACTGTAGATCATCAACTTCGATAACCTCTGTCGAATGACTGGGGATCTACTCGAGTTAGACGGGATTTGTGTGACGAACCAGCCAACGTCGAAGTTACACCCCACGGTCATCATTTTACGTGGATGGCCCCTACGACATATCGAGGTACTACAGGTGGCTTGAAGATTTTACAACACAAAGGACGTTATTACAGAAATATATTAGTTAAATTAGATACAAGCGAAAGTAAGACCACTGCCGCACGGGCCAGTCCACGGCGTACGATTGATTGATGCACGTTGGTCATCCTTGGCCTTGACGATAGATTGATGACTTGTTCGACATTCAGTGATCCAAGTGCCGTATGATTTGGCTAGGGCTCAGTGATATTTCGCTGCCCCTACAATACTCACACGACAGATTTAATGGTCTTTTGAATCGATACCAAATATGTTGGTAGTCGCGAGCCGGAGATTGCCAAACGATTAATATAAATCCTCTGGATATTGCCGATCTGTAAGATAAATGGAAAGGACTCGGCAGGAACTGATTGAGAAACAGCGGGTAATAACATGTTACCAGGACGTTCGTTGAATGTAAAGTGATTAACCATAGAAATAAAAGAAGAAACATGTCGTTTTAAAGTTCCATCAAGTTATTTTGAAATAGATATCTCTGACAAGTAGCTGATTTCACCAGATGAGAAACCTTAAGTTTTCCGCAAGAGTAGTGATGCTATAGTGATAGTATGATAAGTGTGTTATCAATCAATGCCTATGATTGTACTGTCATTGGTTTGAAGTATAGTCAGACAGTGTCATTGACAGCTTCTGTTTGTAAGTGTCGAGTACTAGCCACATATATATTTAAACGAATAACTGCAAGTATAGAAGTATAACCATGAGAAGTTTTGAATTCGTTGTGAGAAGCTATTGATCATCTTGTAGTCAGAGTTTGAAAAATCAATCACTTGTTACGATCAGTAAGGGTCGAGGAATACAGATCGAGAGAGAAGGTGTCACGGCGAAGTCTCTAGAAGATGATAGGTAGTGAGTGCTGCATGTTTGTTCGATAAGTGAACCGTAAAATATCGAAAAGAACATAAGAAACCGAGAATGTCACTCTGAACTCAGGTCAATGAAAAACGCTGTCAGTATTGAGATAGTGGCGCCAATGTCATTTTCAGTTTGCAGGAGATTCGCTCGACTGCGTTAAGTGATTATTCGCGCGAATGATAGACGGGTTTTAAGTCGTCGAGTAGTTGAGCATCCGGTTGATGTCTTGTAATCACCCGTTCGATAACAGCCACGAGGAAACAAAACTTCATAAAATAAAGTACGAAGTCAAGGTTGAATAGCCTGGGTTACTTTTGCTTCTAAATTATGGCAATTTGAAATGGACGGTAGTGATAATCTTGATTATATACGAGGTAGTGTTGATTAAATTATTGGATTAACACAGAGTTGTAGACTGGGTTTGTGTGAGTCCAGAAGCAGGAAACCCTGAATCCGGGTTTTGTGCTGTTTAGCACTCATCAGCAAGATGTACCTGTAATCTTGAGAGAACTGGTGCTCCCTAACGGATTCGATCCCGTATCATCCACATTAACAGTCAGAGATATTACCACCGGGCTATCCGAGCTGCTACAGTATTTTTGTGGTACTGAGATACATTCACAAATGATTGACCAGATCGTATGCGATCGATCTGCGTTAGGAAGGACCTAACACACATCACATTGGTCACCACTCAGTGAACAATCAATTGTGAATTTCAGAAGGAGATTATGCTAAATTCGTAGCATTGCCTGATGAACATTCTAAAAGAGATATAAGGTTGCAGGAAATTCACAGTTCCAACTCACCGTAAACTTCTGTCATTCGTATCCTCTGTTTGACCATGGAATTCAGCAATCGGAAATTAGTCAGGCAGTGTTCAAGCAAGTAAAATATTCTAGTGGACAGTTTCTGAAGGAAAATAGTTGATAGTAAGTAAGTAGATAGATGCATTCACAATCGACAGATGATCTTGTCTCGCTTATACAAGTGGATAGGTCACAAACAGATGTACGTTCGTGTTGCCTTGTGGCTATACAGACATTTTACCTAGGAGCAATGAGTGTCCACAGTAATTGATTAACATAAAAGACAAAGGTGACATTCCATTGGCCCTGAAAGACTTTGATCGGAAAATGTTATACTTCTGGAGCTGTCATACTAACTTATCAAGTATTGATTGCATAGAGAGCGTCGGTTCATGGGACCTGCCGTTGAGCACTATTTGCAACATGATTAATTCACCAGTACCTCAATCGCCGTCAAGTGACTTAAGCAGGTTATGTGCAAGAGAATTGCGTGACAAGTTTTCAGATATCTTTGCGGATAAATTGGGACTATGTGTGAATGTAAAGGCTATTATGTATGTAGAGCAGAAAGCTAAACCTTTGTTCCTTACAAAGCGACCGGTACATTATTCGATTACAGATGCCTTGGATGCAGGAGATGAAAGAATGCATAGCTCTGGGGTTATCCCTCTCGTAAATTTTTCTTCATGAGCTACACCATGAGCGGTTTTCGAAGGTTGCAACTTTTTTTCACGTGGTATTATTTTTTTGTATTAGTTTTTCCCTTTAACATTTATTATCGATAAACAATTCATCACTGACAGGGTTCTACAAACCTGACACCCCATTTTGGGACTCAATGTCATATATTAAATTCGCTAGATTTCACTCTGTCTACCTCTCTTCACTCATTAACGTTAATATATTTGCTCTTAACTAATACTGGATCTGATCCTACCATAGAACTGCACACGCCTAATAAGTGAAATCGTAACTGTCGCTGTTCACTTAATTAAACTTTATATTTACAGTACTTCCAATAATGTCCAGGCTATCTAAAAAACATATAATCTCTCCTGATGCCTATAGCACCTGCAAAAGATCTAGATCAGTCCACCCAGACATATACTCCCTCCCCCAACTAAGTATGCACAAGGTAGCCAACCGGTAGACACCTGCAACAGGTCTGTGTGTAACCATATTGACCCTTAAAACTTTGATACAAATTCCAATAGTCTCACCACTGGTAGATCTGAAAGCAAACTCAACAGTGCCCCAGCGGCTCTGATAGAAAGCTTAAAAGTAATCCCCTCAGAAATTACCCTAAAAGCTACAGACGCCCGGAAATCGCTGTACAAAATAATATTAAACTCTCTGTAAAAATCCACCAATATTCCAGCACTGCTAACCCAAAACACGCACCTTTCATAGCAGTAGAATGCCCTACAACAAACATAGTCAACAGACAGTACCCACCCATCCTTTCGTGACACGACACGAGACAAGAATCACACCTACACGTGATACCTGTCAGCCATATCGTGTGAACCTTGCAAGCTCTATGAACCAGTACACAACTTCACACAACACAAACACCTCGCTTGGCAACAATATCAGACAATCCTTCATTCCTTACCAGAAACATACAACCTTTCCAACTACCCGTAATAAGACTAAAATTGCCCACCGCGCACAAGGATAGCATAACGTTGGCCTACTTCGGAACCCACCTACTGATTTCAGATACTTTCTGAGTCAAGCCACTTTATACAACTCTTCAATCTCCCTAATTCGAAATATACGCCATCTCATCTTTTTAATCTCTATCTCCATCAACAGTGCTGCTTTGAGGTCTCCAAATGTTGAGGGCGACAATCCCACTATTCTGAGACGATCTATATACTCCGATTTAATGGGAAGTGAAACATCTTTCTCAACGTCGACAGCTGTCTCTTGTCTTAAAAGCTCCTTGACTGAACCTCTTGATCACTCCCCGAATACACTACCAAACCATCAAACTCTACCTTTCACTCTTAAACATACTTCTTCCACCAAACTAACCTCCGACCACCTTTCTCGCATTAATCCTATTGGTACTAACCTAAAAGTTCATCAATATGGAGTCAACACTCCCAATTCTTCCTTTTCTCATGGTAAAATAGACAATCCACTGGGTTAACATCATACCATTCTACTAGACAAACACTCAACGTACCTGACACTTATGTTAATCAACGCTCGATATGTACAATGTGAGGAGACTCATTGTTGGGGACATTAGATCCCCAAAACACATATCTTGTAATATTGTAGCGTGGTGTCGAGTTGAGCTGAACTATGAACACCGCTACCAGACTACTTGCCAATAGACCAATAAAATTCCGGTAGGCCAAAATATCAGAAGGCAGATGATTGTAGTAGTCGTATATATTTGTTGGCAATCTCGTGGTATCGAAAGAATACCGAGATCGTGCCAAAGGAGTACAGTTGCGATCGGCAAGATAAGATACGTGCGTAGTCAAAAGCCGCGTAAAAGCAATGGAATACAATGGAAGACTAAAATGGCTGTTATTAGCACAGTTAAACAAACGAGCACAGTAAAACAGTCACTGGTACAATTGGTTATAATAATAATTGTTTTCATTGAACCAATCGCGTTCTGTTGACAAAAGTAGGTCACTACAATATTATCTTTGTTGAGCTTGTATACTGATGTATGCTGTGGCATTTCTCACCACCCACGTACATTTTCGATTGATGAACTTATCGATTAAATGTTTAAGTATTTCAATGGCAGTCGATTGACGAACTTATCGATTGAATAGCCAAAGATGGATGGTGGCTAGCAGTGGAATCAAGGATGTACCTGCTGACGAGTCACAAATAGGACGAAACGCGCGTCCTGGATTCCACTGCTAGCCACTATCCATTTTCGCTTATAATGCTTGTAAATTAAGGCATTGTCGAGTCAATACGCACAGTTTGCACATATGCCAATAAGAGACTGATCGATTATAGTCCTAAACATCAATGAGAAGATTCAAGTAAAACAATATCAAGTGAATTATCCATTAAATGTTTAAAAACGTCCATGACAATATCGATCATATATTTTTGTATAAATACGCTTGATCTTTTTGCCTGATTGACCTGGTATTTTCTGGTTGCATTTAGAATACACTTTCTACGTTTTAAAAAGACTTCTTGACCGAGTCAGCTGAGTCGGGGACAACGGACCAGAATAGCCTATCGATTCTGTGAATCCTTGATTCTTCGTTCCCTTCCGACTAAGACGAATCAGTAGTGGCAGTCAAGCGTAAAGAACTTAACACTCACCAACGCACCCTATTACTTTTAAACAACCCTCACTTGTTTCGATAACGGATAGCTGGCTGTCCTCCGATACCACAGACTCATATCTACAAGTGGACACCTATGAACTCTTCCACTGTGATCGAGTCACCAAGAAGGGTGGAGGTTGTCTTGTTTATGTATCAAAAAATGTACAAGCGAGAATCTGTAACGACCATGTCCTCAGCAAACCTCCTGATTCGATATGGCTCACTGTGCGCGCTCATGAATGTAAAATACTAATCGGATGCATGTATCGAGCTCCTAACACTCCTAGCTCAACTGACACAATTATAAGTGAGTCACTTGCTCAGGCTGCCTCGCTTGGTTCCACTTACAAAATTGTATGTGGTGATTTCAACCTTTCCACCATCAACTGGACGACACACTCTGGCCCATTGTGCTTTGAAAACATTCTTGGGTCCTTAGGCATCCACGGTTGGCAACAACATGTAAACCTGTCTACACGAAGTCACACGATGGAGTGACGTATAATGAACAAATCGTCATATGTAAACTATTAAGTGAATGGTTTTCCCACAATGGGAATACATCTCATGCCACAGATATCAACACAAAGTGCACCTGCAAGAATTATCTTAGCACCATAAACTTTGACATTAAGAACATACATACCGCCATTAAAACCCCTATGTCAAGTGCGAGTTCTGGTGCCGATGACATCACTTCAATCCTTTGTAAAATGTCAGAACCAGACATACAGACGCTATTACTCAAAATATACACATTATCTTTAGAGACAGGTATATACTCAAAAACCTGGAAGACAATGTATATTCTTCCCAAACACAAATCAGGACAGAGAAACCTGATCGAAAACTACAGACCCATAAATATCACTCCAGTTATATCACGCATAATAGTAAGTGATAAAAAATCAACTATCTGATCACCTACTTAAAGAAGATCTAATTGACCCGTCACAACATGGCTTCATTAGAACAAGGTCGTGCAGTACATGTCTGATAGACTTCTTTAACGAGGTTACTCGCATGCGTGACCAGAAGAAACTAGTGGTTATACTATATTTTGACATTAAGAAAGCCTTGAATAAAGTACCTGATAATCTTCTAACCAACAGACTTAAGTCACTTGAAATTAAAAATCCCCTTTTACAATGGATCAAGTCTTTTCTTATCAACAGATACCAAATAACCAAGATTAACTCTGCAACATCAACAAACCTGGAAACGGAATGAAACTCTCATTCAATGTTTACCATGGGAAACTTATTTTACCACAAATAGTGTTGACATTGTGATTTCCAATATATACCACAACCTGATATACTGCCTTGACTGCACTGCTTTAGTTATTAGCCACGTAGCTTATAATGCTAATAGGGGCCAGAATACTTTTAAGAGAAAGCTGAGGAAATTAAAACGCCGCTACTATGAGCCCAATGACGTGTATGCACTTTAGAACATACTTAACTTAATCGACAGAAATGCTTCATCTAAACGCAAGTATTTTATGAATATAGAAAATAAAGTTCTAGGTAATAAAAGCCCAGAATTATCAATACGTCGGTTTTTTAAATCCCGTGTGAAGTCAAATTCTCTTTCCATGACTAAATTCCTCGTAGTTAACGGAAGCATTGTTGACGACCCTGATATTATTTGCGAAGTTCTCGCAATGCTACAAAACTGGAACTGAAAGCTCTATCAATGCATTTCCAATGCTGACATCCAGACACCTATCGAAAATTAATTTCATACCCTCCTACATCAAACAGGCCATAGCTGCCCTGGAAAAGTCTTATGATGGTGGACCTGACGGGATCCCTCCATCATTTGTGAAATATGGAAGTAAAAAATTCCCACTATTTTGTTTGAATTTTTTCAACATATCTACGGAATATGGGACCTATCCATCTGTATGGTAAACATCACTTATCACCCCTAGATTCAAAACAGGATCATGTTGTGACATTGTTAACTATAATCCAATTACCGTTGATCAATCAGTGATAATTGTTTACTTCAATTTTATTAAGATTTTCGACAGTATCTCACACAAACTTCTTCTTCCAAAACTCTCTTCAGTTGGCATACAGAATTCCCTTTTATCTTGACTGAAAAGTTTTTTAGAAGAACGTAGCCAAATCGTTCGCTTTGGATCGTGCTGCTCTAAACCTGCGAATGTAACTAGTGGGATTATACAAAGAAGTGTGATTGGTCTATCACTCTTTCTCCTTTTTATTAATGATGTGTGTTTCCTCTTTCAGTATGATAAACATTTCCTTTTTGCTGGTGACCTAAAAGCAGTTTTTTCACTCTCTTCTCCCACCAAAGAAAGCTATATTTCAGCGGTAATCCAAGAAGAAGCAACCAAGTTATACGAATGGACTGTTTCGTGAAATTTGCCACTTAATGTTGACAAAAGTGCATCTATTCACATTGGCCGCTGCCTTAACTTAAATCTGACTATACACAAACATACACTGAAACCTCTCAACACTGTTCGTGACTTGGGTTTAAGATATAGCAACAGTCTGAACTTTTCTGAGCACATTGCATCTCAAGTACCCAAAGCTAGAAAGCTCAACGGATTCATAATGATAAACTTCAATAATATCGAATCGAGATTATTATCATACAGAAAATGTATCTCACCCATTCTTGAATATGGTATTTTATTTTACAGTAATTGCAGGCATAATGACCTGACTTAAATTGAAGGGGTTCAAAGAGGGTTCCCCAAAGCTGTTCTGGGGTATTCTGACAACAAAGACTATCACCGACAATGTCGACAACTCAAACTAGAAGCTCTCTGGATCAAACCTTGTCTTTATCTACCGGCTTATTAACGGTATTTCCTACTCCTCCGTATCCACTCCTTCATACTCTATGACATCCCACAATCTACGCAATAAGGGAAATTATCCTAGGGACCTGTTGAATATCAATGTATTTAACAATGATTTATACAAACAAGGTCCGTCACCCATCTAATTGACTGAAAAGCAAAATGTAAGCCTTGAAACTTTTCACGTCTATTTTATTTCTATTCATCTTAATATATGAAGTCTGCTTATGTTCGTATCTAGAATTATTACTGTTAATAATATCATTATTGGTCCTCCGACACATTAGATATTCTTTTATCTCTTCTTATTCTTCTAAACATATTCAATTCCTGAATGTCCTTTGCAATTAAATGTGTTTTTTTATAGCATCACTCTTAATTATTATTGCACAGATGTTTATATCAATATCCAGTTTCACTCTGTATATTATTACATAAATCTGCATGTATTTATGCGAGTGCACTAAAGGGTTTATTTTATTTTCTACATTGTTAGTTTGCTTCAGAAGTCGATATTCATTACACAATTATTATTAATAAGATTGTTTAACCCTTTCACTAGTTGTCCATTTCTTTTCTCTCTCCTTTTTCTTTCGAAATAAGTATTATTCTTAAGTTTACAAAGTTTGTTATTAAAACAGTAACTTCTGTCACATTTCAATTAACTTCTCAGACTTATTTTATCTTCACGATGCATACATGACTCATGCGGATTGATATTTCATTATCCTCCTCACTAAATTGAGACTTGAATAGCATCACTCCAAACTATGACTACACAAACATTTATTCTAGCGTCATATCTTACTGCAACGACAAGTTATTTTTCTTTAATTATTTTCTATTTTATTTTTGTTACTAATTTGACGACACATACATAATTGTTTATTCTTGTTCTGTGTTCATAAGCGCGCCCACAAAACTATTCGCGTATTTCACGTTTCCTTTATTTCTATTCCCTTATTTTTTTCTTTCCTTCTTTAAACTCAATTCAATATTCTTCTCAATTACACAGAAGCTGATTTACTTATAACAGCTCACATGCTATTGTGTTTGTTCACATTTAATTCGGTTAAGTCATTTTAATAACTTATTAACGAACTGAGTTATCCGTACGACAATTTATCTATATCATTGTATCCTTATGACTGTTGCGAATGTATGATCATGTATGCTCGGCAAGCCTTACTGCCTACACATTTATTCACGCTACTAGCTTTACTATTAACCGCTTAATTGACTCGATGATTCACTCATTTCGCTATGTATATATATGTTCATATTATTCATATTCATTACTCGCTCGCTCGTTCACTCACTTGCTCGATCGCTCGCTCTCGCCCTTGCTCTCTCTCGCCCGCTTGCTTGCCTGTTTGCTTTTCGGCACAACTATTTCATGCTTGCTTAATGCGTCTGTAATTTTGGATATATGTGTGTGGTCCCATAATAAACGTAATTACTACTTCGTATTCGCCTTCTGATTAATATACCGTTGGAGCGTTATTTAGTGACGGTTACCGAGACGAACTGTATACGGAGTTTATGGAATATATCGAACACCGACCACCATATATTATCTTTATTCTATTATTATTACTCTCTTTCTGAAAATATGGCAAATATAATGCTAACCTTATTGCAACTTGTGTATTAATGCATTTTTGAAGAAACTCGAAATGGTTTCTTCACAACACTTATGTACCCACAAGATGTTTGTGAATAATATTAATAATAAAAAATAATAATAATCGTACACCTCGACCAATAACAAATGGTGTTGTGAAGGGCAGTATCTTGGGACCTTTGCTTTTATATGCAATGCTTTAGCACAGTTGAGACTTCTACGCTGATGACTTAAAAGTCATCTATAAAACTGACATTTACGATGTACGTAGTACTATGTAAACAATCCAACATGAGCTCAACTTGGTAGACAAATGGTGCAAACACTGGAGGTTGGAGCTGAACATAGAAAAATGTGGCTGGATATGTATCGGTGACACATCTTTTAAAATAGAGCTAACACTTAACAGCAATCCACTGCCCAGACTGGCATCAGTAACTGACCTAGGAGTACATTACTCACACAGTCTTAATTTCTCTGAACACATCTCAGCCAAAGCATCTAAAATGTGAAAATTGCTTGGCTTCATTCTCCGTAATTTTTATCAAAATGAATCTAAAATCCTTCTTTATAAGGTTTGTATAAGACCTATCTTTGAATATTGCTCGTTCTTACTTTCCAAACTACGCCTATCTGATATACTAAAGGTGAAAGGAATACAACGATATTTCACGCGCAAAATACTTAAGACTGACTCAGTCATTGACTACAATTCCCGATGACAAATCTTAGGAACAGAACCCCTTTGGAAAAGAAGACTTAGGTCCAATTTGATTCTCTACTTCAAACCACTCAAAAACTTTACTTGTTCAACATGTAATTTAGTATCACCCGAGATT
Source organism: Schistosoma spindalis (assembly GCA_946903255.1). Classification (NCBI taxonomy): domain Eukaryota; kingdom Metazoa; phylum Platyhelminthes; class Trematoda; order Strigeidida; family Schistosomatidae; genus Schistosoma; species Schistosoma spindalis. Next base: position 4,500,593 of record OX336420.1, read on the forward strand.
CACATGAATACCTACTTCGAGACAAAGTATCTAAGGTCGAAGTTGAGAAATACAGATCAAAATCTCGAGAAAACTTCTTCCTCACCAAGTGTGCAATAATATGGAAGTCTTCTCTCCGAAATACGCATGGCAGATGAATTCCATACGTTTGTAAAACTGCCTGATCAAGCCCTTGCTTTCACTGATCTAGCGCGTACGAACACATCTGCGTCACACTCAGACATCATAGGTTCTCTACATGTTTAGTCCAAAATGGACCTCTATTTCAGTTTGCCTTATTTTTCCTACTTTGCAGTTGTATTAGTTACTTTTCCCATTCTATTTCTTCACTTGAAGTAGGCAAGTAACTCACCGGACCTATCGATACTGTTCAACTAAACTCGGTCGCCAGGGGACACTCGCTACTACCATAAAAAGACAAGAGAATCGCACAATAGACTATCTACCACTAGTGATCTTGCATATATGGAGCCTGTTACGCATCAGCTGGTTAGAACAACACAAAATAACATCAGCACCAAATTATTATGAGTTTCTTCCTATTTATTATTTATTGGCTTTTTACTCTTCTGTACACTATGTTGACTAGCAATTAATATTATTTGTCCACACGTCACCTTATTTACAACCCATATACTTCTATACTTTTCTGCCCACTTTAATAAACAACTATCCTACATTGTACCCTTCCTAATGCTTATACTCTGATTGGCAGATTATACTTAATGCTATAGTCAATTAAAGCAATGCATCGATGCCTTACCGACAGCCCATAACTTGTATTTGCCTGATAAGCTTTTAAAATGGTACTTATAAAAATAGTGTTTTCCAACAGGTTGTAAAACACAAAGGATTGTGTGAGGTATGACATATATCCAAAAACAAGCTTAAATGAGCCCAACATCACAAAAGGAGTGAGGGTGGAGTTACTGACCAGTAAGCATTGATGGTGAGGGCGATAACTTCAATCCACCCATGCTTATGGGGCAGAACGTTTTGCAACCTACAACATGCTAACTCAGACTTGTACAGCAGGATTGTGTAATTGGCACCGGATAGACAAAAAAGAAAAAAATTATACAAAATAATGTCCTAAAGTTTTGTGAGTTGTACAATGTTTTATTTTTCCTACCCTGAAAATTTTACAATTTTATACCCTTTCATATCCTTCAATTTGTTATCAGTCCTTGCCATCTCTTAACCACATATAGTCTGACCAGTTTATTATAGCTTATACTATTGGTTATCTTCATAGCAGTGTGATATATCTAACCCTAATACAAATGCTTTAGCCAACTGATTTGCTTGCAACATAGAACTAGTAGAGAGAGTGTATTCCAGCTATGGGCTTTGATTACAGCAGTGTTCATACTAACCATAAACCTAAGAGAGCCTAACATCACAAGAGGAGGGAGGGTGGCGTTACCGACTAGCAAACATGATGGCAATGAGATAACTTCAATCCACACATGTCTGTACGGCAGAACATTTCGACTAATTATGGATCCTTATGGTCTAGTTGAATGTAACGAATTAATGGTATTTATGCTGATTTATTATGCAAAACACCTCTTTAAATCGTGTTTAAAACTCTTAATCGGTTTCAATTCCCATTGAGTTATTCTATTGCAAACAAACTAGACAATTCGTTAAAAACGAAGCCCACTCAAGACAGACATTTGTGTATCGGAATACTGTTTTAGCGCTATATTTTATAACTACACACAGTTCCATACTTTCAGTTTCTTTCTGAAACACCTTCATTTATACATTTCTTTATCTACTCATACCTTGTTTACACTTATTTTCTCTAACATATTAGAATGCTTTTGCTTAATAAATACTTTAATAAGAGAATTAGATTCAGTAGTCCTACCTTAACTATTCCTTCAAGAACATTGTCTGCACTGCTTCTCGTCGACGAGAATTTTAACATGGCTTTTCTCGTTCTTTGTTAATTAATTTGTATATATACAGGTATACTTGAGACTAAACCACAACTGTTTTATATGAAAACATTACTAAAGGCAAAGAAAAATCAAAAATAAAATCAGCCACTACCGGATTAATGTGTATGAACTTACCTTGTCTGGATGGGCCTGGATAGATAACGATTTTCGCACAGAAAGAACTTTGAACAGAAAAGGTAAAGCATCACCAAATTTTTCAGACACTGTCGAACCTAAGCAGTGTGGATTTCTTGAAATATAGGCGTCAAGAGATATTGAAGGACTATCCGTCATGAAAGACGGTCCAGAAACATGAGTCCCCATCCATAGCTATGTAGAAATTTGAACTAGAACGACATCAATTACCTCTGCATACGGCATCAAGTTATCTAACTCTTGAGTTTGACTCAACAGCTTGTAGACCTCACTGTTTAGTCCAACTTTACCCCAATCATACACTTGAAAAGCACATTTTAAACGAAACATAACTAATAAATATCCCTATAAGTCCTAAAAAGGACATAAGTGACCTTGACTTGAACTCTAACATATTTACTATCCAATATCCATCTAATGGCTTTAAAATGTTTCTGGACGGAATAGAAGAGTCTTTTGCTTAACGGGCTTCCTTATCTAATAACGGTGGATCACCGATTCTAACAGGTAGGAACCTAGGTATATTTAACGGCAAAAGAAAACGTAATATTAAACTATACCGAGATGCTGTCCTGAGCCTTTGAGAATATGTCAAGCTTTCTCTTAAAGGACTTCTACGAAGTCACTTGGACTACCGCAGCCTGAAGCGAATCCCAGAACTCGACTACGCGTAAATAGAATAGGATGAAGCGGTAAATGAATCGTTAAAATCAATAGCTCTGTACGTCTTCGACGTTTGATAATGACTGCATTAGTTTTAATGAACTCACCTTGCTGAAGGCACTCGATCACTCATCCGAACCAGATCACGAATGAGTACGCCGTGTTTCACTTCTCCTACAACCACTAACCAGCTTAGATTAGTCTTTTCTCGATATACGGATATTCCGTCAAATATATCTTCGAACCTCTTCGCTTCTGACTTCTGATTTCACTGAATTGTCAAGTTTCGATTATAGGAGTTGATACTGTTTAAAGTGTTGTCAACCTCCAATTACTTGTGGCATGGTCAGCCTGACGTGACGCGGTACACCTATTTGTAAGCAGTGAGCATGTTCCTTTTGTGAGCTTAATCTCAATTTTTTACTTTAATTGTTATATATTGCGATATCCTTTTAGAATCTGTGAAATGTTTTTCCTCGTTCATTGCAATACTTTATATTAGTCATGATCAAACAGGCTCCTAAATTATTTAAGATCAAGACTCTTACGTCACCCTCACTTCAGCTAATGTCATTTTAGCCCAACAACATCGAAGTCCGGTTCTGGTACGCAGAAGCTGATTTCTATGAGCATGAAGTGACCGGTCAACACACACAATTTCTCGCAGTGGTGAATGTGCTACCACGCGAATTTGACTGGTACGTGACATCTAGTATGTTCACTACTGATGTTTCGGAACCTGACGAAACTCTAAAATAGTCTGTTCATTGACGCGGAGATCTAGACGATCGACAAGGCTTAGATCAACTCAGTAACATCGATCTACATTATGGCTCCGGTTGTAGATCACCCCCAGTCACAGTGTGATATACAATCGATCTATAATACCAATAGATACTCGATAAGCACCGCGAGCTATACTAATCGCGACCGAAACTGACATGGGTAGCCAACAATATTACGAATCACATCACGACAACAGGACCACCTGTATTCTCGAAAGCGCTCCAAATAGCCTCCGAAAATCTGAGGTTGGCTAAAAATGAATTCGATCATATGATAGATTCAGGAATCATTCGGCCACCAAATGGCCCATGGAAATCTCCTTTGCTCACGGTCTCTAATGAGGACAGAGATAATTGTCTTCCAACTGATGAGAATCGGCAACTAAACGTAAATCCATTCCTGATCGTTACCAGTTGCCTGACATTCACGATTTGACAGTTGCCATGATCTATTCAACTGTTTTTTTCGGAAATCGACTTGATTAAGGCTTATAACCAACTTCCTACGGCTGCTGATGATATTCCCAACACCTTTACCATCACACCTTCCGGTCTCTACGAGATTTTGCACATGCCCTTGGCTTAAGAAATTCTCCACAAACTTTCCAGAAAATCATCGACGATGTTTTCGATGTATCAACTCCATACATGTGTTTGTTAACGAATGCCTGATCGCATGTTCAGATAGAGACTTCGATCTCCAGCGTTTGGGCCTTGTCTTTGGACAACTACAACAACACACCATCACCGTGAACGAAGTGGCTCCAATTTCATAGATTTTCTCGAAAATAATATTGTTGCTAAGGGCGTCTGACCTCTGAAATACAATGTTGTAGCCATTAAGGATTACCCATGACCGACAACAATCAATCACGGTCTAGTAAGTTTTTGTCGACGGTTTATACCAAATCGCGCGTCAGGTATGTGATCCGTAACCAACCAACTTCGTGGAAGTGCGGAAAAACATCAATTCGGACGACATCGAAAAAAGCATTCTCTACGTTTGAGGAACTGATCGTCGAAACAACCTTGCTCTTATTCCGGGACACCAAACACAAAATATTACCTCAATCGACTCATCCGAAATAGCAATCAGAAGAGTCTTGCAACAGTGGATATACAACACATTGAAACCTTTGACATTCTTCCCCAGACGGTTGTGAGACAGTGAACCGGGGTTTGACACCTTTGGTGAGGAATCACCAGCGATGTTTTGTACTGTGAAGCACTTTCAACACTGCTGAAGGCCGACAATTCACTCTGTTTATCGACCATAGGCCTCGCACCTCTTTGAGCTTATATTCAGACGATCACTTTTCTCAAGAGTTTTGACAAATTCCGCAGTTTACTTCAGACATTCAACACATTTCTGGAGCAAAAATGTATTTGCAGACGCTTAGTCTCGTTTAACTTACCTTAACAGTTTCCAAGGAATCAACATTTTCAATTTCGTTCAGACTCAAAAAGAAGACAGTAAACGTCAGCACTAGTTATTTTCCACAAACCTGAGACCGCGTAACAAACAGGTGCGCACAGGTAAGGAAACTTTACTATGCGACGAATCTACAGGCAGGGTCGACCAATAGTGCCGAGACACTGTCGATACAACGTCTTCAATACGTTGCACAAATTTTCTCATACAGGCGTTCGTGCAATCACCATGCTCGTAGTAGAACGGTTTCGCTGATCTGGTGTGAATAACAATATGAGAGAGTGGGAACGCTCATTCGTAAACTGCCAGAAATCTACGTGATTAGACGCAACAAATGTCCCTTTGTCTCATTCACAACTCCTGAAGCGCGTTTCGACCATGTCCATCTGGATTTGGTAGGACCTGTACGAGATTTAAATGGGTACTCTTATCTCTCTAATTGTATAAACCGTTTCACTCGGTGGCCAGAAGAAGTGCCAATCAAGGACATTACCGCTGACACGGTGGACCGCGCCTAGTGGAATGGCAGGCAAGAAACTGCGGCTGCCCGTTAACTACCACTTCACACCATGAATGCCAGTTCGAATCTGGACTTTTCCGTTGCCAGACTTAACTATGAAGAATCACTTGATTCCGAACGACTCTCTACCACCCACAAGTAGACTGGCTGATAGAACGTTTTAAATGACAGCTTAAAGCTTTACTCTCAGCTGCAGACGTTTCACTGTGCACTAGTGCTCTTCTACTCGTTTTTTTCTATATTCGCAATGCAGTGAAGGCTGACATAGCATACATTGCAGCTCAACTAGTTTAAGGAACGATACTCCGACTCCTGGGAGAATGTTCAAGTATTTCTATGATGATTAGGAGTACGAACTTAGAATCCTAGAAATAATGCAATTGAATCAAGAAGTACTAGACAAGCACTAACGTATGTACTGTATTATAATTCGAAATCAAGCATTCCACAAGTACAGATGAATCATTAGTTGATTCAAACACCACATCCGCCACAGCTTAAATTGCAGTCTAAGTGTCTGTGATTGATTGTACGTCTTCTTCTCAAGTTCATCCTCTGTCTATCTGACAGTGTATTGTATAAAAACTCTGTATTATCCAGAATGCAGTCATTAGTATTAGAATTAACAATCGAAATCGGAACAGACTGTTATATCTAGAAATGGTTGATTTACTTGATATAACGCGTACAACTGAACACACGAACGCCCAAACCCTACCAAGTCGCAAAGAGAAGACAGAAGACTAGTGAAAGGAATGTTATTCTAAACAGTGTCAATTATGGGTACAAATTATCAGGTATTTATAGTTTTAGTAAGAACAAAAATCATCATTATAGTCCTCCAATCCGCATACAGGGGGTTATTAGCCTTGTCCAATCGGGAAGCTACACGTAGGGATTCTAGAATATCCTTCCTAACGGTGATTGGATGGAATATCTTCGGCTCCTTCTGAGCCTCTTATAGCTTCCTCGAGTTCACCCGTGGGCCGTCGTCACACCTCCTTCCTTTAAAGTCCGTTGTGTAAGACTTCTTTCTCGGATCCACCTGGAACTTTGTGGCCGCATCCCTCTTACGGTCCATCACTCTCGAGGGTTGTACAACTTTTCCCTTGCGTCGTTTGCCTCCTCTATGTTCGCGCTCATGATGGCTTTTCTGAGGTGAATCCACGAGCGATTGAAATGGGAGCTGGCTTCCTGGGACCACTGTACTGCTGTCTGTTTGCATTTGATTTATGTGTCTTATGCATTTTCCGACACCCTTCCGGACTAGGTACAGTACATTTCCGATTCGACGTTCTATGACACCTGGTTCCCATCTCTTATTTCCTTGATAGGCTTTGACAAGTACCGTTTCACCCGCCTGGAAGCTACGAGTGATCGTACGATACTCATTCATCGGTTTTATTGTCTTCCTAGGTGGCAACATACTGTTGAAGACTGTCCGAATTTTTCTTCCGAACATACACTCGGCTGGTGACTTTCCTTCTGGTACTGCCGGATTGGGGGTAACTCTGTAAGACATTAGGAACTTACTGATCACTTGTTCTGGGATACCCTCACCTCTCCCCTTTACCAGAGCTCTTTTTATCGTATCAACATCAGTCCTCAAATCACTGCTAAGGATATCAACGTGTTTGCGTTCTTGAATTCAAGGCATTATTGCCTCTTTGATGGTGTTTCGTTGTCTTAAGCATTAAAAGTGCATTTTTCAGTTCTTTCGGAGCTTCAATATAGGTACGAACACTTACGCATTCTATGAACTTCTCTTTGTCAGTGATTCACTAAGCAAAAGAATTTGCTTCGTAGATGTATGATATAGGTGGTAAAATTGCTCAGTTAGACGACATATTTTAACAAAGTTTGCAATAGTAGAATAGCCTTCTCAAAGTGACCAAGTTATTAATTTGATATCCATTTACTTGTCTCTGGTAAAACATATATGTTGTTCAATATTTTTAGCTTGATCATTTAAGACGGATGGATTAAGTAATGTGTATTTGATCAATTTTATTAACTGTTATATTCAGTAATATTAAACAGAAATAAAGTGTACAGGGACCCAATGAGTACTATTGAAGCAAAGTATTAGTAGTGTTGAACAGAAACCGGAATTAGACATCTTAGTAACTAAATCGAAAGTAAATCAATATTTGCACTAGAATTAACAGTAACAACATCAGTATGAAACAAGTTAAATTTTTCATTATAATAGACTAATTTCCATTAGATTGAAATGATTCCAAACTGTTCAGAGTACCACTTAGTCAATGTGTTCAAGATATTTATAGATCGATTTGCAAGGGAAATATGATTGACAGAAGAAAAACGAGTAGAAGAGTAAACAAAGATAGGCAAGAAAAATGATTCATATATAATGTATCCTAATTAATCTATAAGTGATATCCATATACGTTATCAGATCTTGCCTCTAAAATGAGCATACACGGATATGGATTGAGTATTTATTCATCAGACACCATGGCATTGTACACCCAATCCACGTAAATAGAGGTAAGCGAGACTAATCGATAAAATGTTTCCTTGCCTTATATATTCATTCATTGCTTCAAACAAATGAAGACAGTAAACGAGTGTGCATTTACGTACCCCTCATCTTCTTAATGAAATCTACGGTGATTTCAGCCACATCAATTGAAGAGCGTTTCAGGTAACAAAGACTCGTTATGGTCAAAAATTAAACCTCAGCTGAATGTTCACTTAATTCTGAGTTCTTCAACGGCTACCTTTGGTATTTCTGTGGTAAATTTAAAGTATTGATACCTTACTGTGGTAACCTAAACTACTTAAAAACATGTAGGCTATGAAAAAGTAGCTCTTTATCATATGTATGCTAGCAAGAACAGTCTCAGCCTTGTGTGCGATTCTCAGATGTTTTATTTCTGTAACCTGTCATCACGTCTGTTGCACTACCATGAATTGGTACCAAATGATCCCCGTCATATTTCATTACAGTAAACGTAGGAATCAGGTCATAAACAGCGTTAAAAATAATTTGGCAGTCAACACACAAAGCTGACTTCTAAAAAGTGAAGCTTAACCCAGATTTTATTTCATTCTATCAGATATTCAGTAATAGTGTACTGAGAGTGGAATATCCTTACAATCGATTTGATCCAGTCGAATTAAATTTAATCGATCTTGTTGCAGAATTTTGAGAGCTTGAATTCCTCGTTTTACACCTGTGAAACTGATTTGCATTCACTTCATGAGTATGATAATCCTCACATACTTTAGCGAGATCGGTAAATAGTGCATTTACAGGTATGTTCTTATCACAACAGTCTGCTTAGCTATTCCAGTTTCTTGTGAGGTCTGCCTTATTTGTATCAATATTGCACTTCATGGAATAGCTTGTTCTCATCAATGAATCTTATAATTTAACGATATATAGGCTGTTGAATAACTTCGATAATATTCAAAATCATGTAACTGGGCTGTAGGAACTTCAGTGATTTCTACCTGTAATCCTGGATTAGCAGTACATCCAAAAATAACAGAAATATGGTACTGCTTACTTAAATTACATAACAATGATCAAAACCATGACTAATATCAGCTAGATGACTAGTCTTTTACTGATCAGTTGTATTTATTTTGCAGTATTATTTTTGATTCACCTAATTTCAATTTCTTAATTTGATAGATTCATCATCATGATAGGCTAAATTTTTTAGATACTGAAACACAATCAAATCGCATAAAAAGTAAATATGTAAAATTCACTTGGTGTTGTTTTACTTATAAGCTCTCAGTGTTATTTAGGACTGCAATTAATCAGTCTCATGTTGGCGTATGTGCATCCTGTACGGATTGTCTCGGTATAGCCTTAAGTCACAAGCTTTTAAAGTAAAGATGAATAGTGGCTAGAAGTGGAATCCAGGAGGCGCGTTTCGTCTTATTCGGGACTCGTCAGCTGGATGCTAGAAGAAAGATTCAACATGGACAAACTCATGATAGCATTTTCTCATTGAGCGTTATAACTAACAAGAATGAACTGATGTATACGTTTATGTATATCTATTTGATGATACGATGAAAATTTGTAGAATAGTGAAACAAATACTAAACAATTTGAACAACTAAATTCATGAATAAAAGTACGATTAAAATAAATAATACTAATTAACCATTTCATAGAAAGAACATCCAACCCCAGCAAAATGAAAAAAATTAGTTCTTTGCTTTTAAATAACAAATAAATGCCATGCAGATAGTGAATGGTACTTTGAAACTAATCATGTATGACTATGATTACCAAAATATTGAAAACAGTGCAAAAATGTAATGTGTGAGTAATACAGATATGGGTGGTGGTAGTGATGGTAGGGGGTAAAAAGGGCAAACAATAAATGATGATAGAGAATTTTTTTCTTTTTACGACCAAGATCACCGATAAGGGAACATATTGAAAATATTGAGAAAAAAGAGGAAATTTGATAAGTAACTTGATCAATGAAATGAATAAATAATAAGTAAACATATTGACTTAACAAGAATGAAAAATAAGCCTAAACTAAATGCCATTATAGAGATCATTTACCATAATTATCAGAAACAAATGAGTACAGTAAAGAAAGTCAATGTGTCCATGTTGTCTTATATGAGTTGTTGTTGTTTTTCTTCTTCTTCTTCTACATCATCTCCTTCTTTGTTGAATTCATTCAGATACTTTTCATTTTCATAATTAGAATTATTTTTTATTTCTTCAATTAATTATTTAAATTTACATGATCATCAGTATTATTTTCACTGCATGAACATTGAAAATCATCATCATCTTCTTCATCAGATCTTAATGGATTTTCATATAATTGAATTGTTGGATTACATACAATTGGTGATCCACTATTAAGATTATTATATATTGATGATGACATATTCAAAGAGGCATCATAACGCTATGAAGAAATATTGAAAAGTAAACAGAATAAAATATGTTAGTTAAACATTACTATTATATAACACAGTGTTAAATATTAAATCTGGACAGACATTAGTTGATAAATAAAATTAAGGTGATTCTGAGTAATTTACGGTTTACATTTATCATTATTATAGAAGTTTGAAACCTCCCCACTCCCACCTCGTATCTTTCTTAGCTAGATAATAGATCTTAACGATGAATAATCGAATGTCGATATTTTCCAAGTTTTGACCAACTTCTTATTTCGAGATATTTATTTAATCTTTTATTGTTCTAATCACTGAGTACATCCGACATTAAACCATCAATCTATACTTATTACTCATTAAGTTGAGTTACGTTGTTATCTGTGGATTTATTAATATTTATTAAGTTCATATAAATATTACTGTATATTAGAGTAAATTTTGATGAAGATTTAATTGAAAACAACACTGTATGCTTATGTGTGCTGTTCCAATCAAATATTCAGCTTGAAAATAAGATGTTTACATACTACTAAGTACATATTACCATTAATGATTCAAATGAGAATAATTCAGTCACTGAATTTATTGAATATCACTCCGTACTTTTATATATTAATGTGAGATTATAGATAATATAATTTAATAGTTGGATTCATAACTCAATTGAAGTTAGACAACCATGGAAAACCTGGAAGCCTTGTACGGCCGTTTGGTCCTAGTATGGAACTCCTCAGAAGTGCGCTTCCACGATTCCGCCTCGCGAGATTCGAACCCAGCACATACTGGTCTCGTGCGCGAACGCTTAAGCTCTAGACCACTGAGCCAGCATTCAACGGTGTTAATGTTAAATCCTTACTATATATTATCTGAATAACTCTATATTATAAGAATTAAGCTGTGGCAATTTCAACAGCAAGTTTGATGTCATTAAAACTTTCCACAATATTTCTAACATGATTTATTGAATTAAACTATATGGAAAACTTATTCACATTAAATTATTGGAATTTGTAAAAACTACTTTAATCTTGAAGCGGAATATTCAAGAATTAAATTCCTCACTTTTTGTTTGGAAATTCCAAGTCAGTTAGTTATTTATTTTCATATATAATAGCTAACAAAAGTAAGTGACAATGTTTAGTTGAGTTAGGTTTGAGTCCCAGAGTGAACATCAACTCTGAGATGCAGGTATATCCAGACGACGAGTCCCGAATAGGACGAAACGCGCGTCCTGGATTCCACTGCTAGCCACTATTCATCTTTGCTTATAAGGCTTGTGATCTAAGACAATGTCGAGGCAGACCGCATAGAATGCACATATGCCAACAAGAGACTAATCAATCGCAGTCCTAAATATCAATGGAAAGATTCAAACAAACAATATCAAATCTCCGACCACCTAAAATCTAGACGTAGTTCCCGAGAATCTAATTCATTTGAACTAAATGAATTCAATCAAGAATACGGTCTCAATAGTTGTTCTTTGGTAACCAACCAGTGTACGCAAAATACTTCTGATCCGTTGGCCAGACACTAACAGCAACAACCTACTATGGAAGAGAACAAACCAGATCCTAATGGACGAAGAAATCAGGAAGAAGCTCTGGAAGTGGATAGGACACACATTGAGGAAAGCATTCAACTGCGTCACAAGGCAAGCCCTCACATGGAATCCTCAAGGCCAAAGGAAAAGAGGAAAACCAAAGAACACATTACGGCGAGAAATGGAGACAGACATGAGAAGAATGAACAATAATTGAATAGATCTAGAAAGGAAGGCCCAAAACAGAGTGGGTTGGAGAATGCTGGTCAGTGGCCTATGCTCCATTAAGAGTAACAGTAGTAAGTAAGTAACCAACCACTGACTATGTTCTATCATGTTCAGAAGAATGATCATGTGTTTTAATCATGAAAACGTTTTTATAAAATTAATAATTGATAAATAACATTTTAAAATACTTTTTCATCCAACAAAATAGTTTTTGCTTCATATTCTTTCATATTAGATTGATTAACAAATGGATTCGGTGTAATTCGTATTGGTTGAACTTTCTGTTCATTTTCATATTGTTGTTGTTGATGTTGATGATGATGATCATTTATTATCGTTTGAGAATTATAATCATTCAATTTTGAATTTCTTAATTTTTCAGCGCTAGTTTCTAACTTTCTTCCATCTTGAAATTTATTCATTTGTTTTAATGAATTAATATCAAATGATGTCATTTGAAAATTTTGAACATGTGATTCAAAATGATTCGATTTTAAATGAACACGATGAATTCGTTTGATAGCAACAAACAATATTAAGAGAATTGCTAAAACTGAAGAGCTGATAAGTAGTAAAATACCCTGGAATATAATACAAATTGAACAGAAAAATAAATGAATTTTAAGATAACCCATAATTTAAAAAAAATTTATTACGTAAATATGTAACCATCATTTGTGTATAAATATTTTAATCTGGTTAATGTTATAACTTTTACCCTGTGTCCTATGAATGTATAACGTAATAATACTGCCAATTAGAGAACAGTGATTTATTGACCGGATCAATGACACATAAAATCCCGTACGAGAAGTTTAGAGTCCTTATCGGTCCTGCTTCCTGCCTAGTCGAGCCAGTTAAGTCCAGAACACCATTCTCAACCTCTGTGATATAAACCATGTATTACAAACATACTGGGTTTATATACCAACCAAACAGGCCACATCGTACCATAAAATAGAAAATAAAATTTGTACAAAATCAAGTCAAAATTGTCTGTGAATGTGAGCGACTGTAATTAATAGACGGTATAATTCAAGAATGGTAAATCGTATAATAATAGTTCCTAAGTCAAAATAAAGCTGATAATAAGAGGGACATGAATATGAATAGTTCAGTTAATTAACAATTATACGATAAAAATATACACATAGTATTGGTTCATAAATGGATCCCAAAAGTTATCATTCATTATACTCATCAAGATATAACGGTTAACATCTTAATAAGATACATATAATGGTACTTGAGAGGCAAAAAATACTCGGTAATTCCAGTATGTTATGAAAATTCAAATGGAATCAACCAAAGCAAAGAATTTTTAAAGTCGTTATTATGGAAATTTTCAACCATTAGAGTACATTTGAATATAACCCACTGAAACCAGAGTGTTTGGTCAATGGTTCTTAAGAAAACTTCCAAATGTTAAATAAATATTCATTCATTTCACATTGCACCAAAGTCGTATTACTTTTATTCTTAGTACTGGGGGCTAAACTGAAGCAAGTGTTCTTTTGCTAATAAAAAATTGAGTGAGCTGAACAATAATGGGCTATAAGTTTAACAATATGATTGAGAAATGTTACAATTGAAATCAAGTGATGCAAACAAAAATATTATATCCAATGACACTTTAATTTTCTAGCAATAGGTAACAGCAGGCAACTGTTCAGACTTGTTAACGAAACCGGTATTAGGAACCCAACTGTTAGCGAAACAATCGCAGAGAAAGATGGACATATTATTCATTCTCAATCCAGGAGATTGGACCGATGGGCAGAATACTTTAGGGATCAGTTCAACTGGCCTTCAGCCACACTTCGGTTTCCCACGATCTCCAATCTACCTGAATGGCAAGTTGATGTAAGTCCTCCGACTGTTTACGAGGTTGAAAAAGCTATAGGAAATCTGAAGCGTGAGAGAGCAGCAGGCCCTAACAGGTTTACCCATGAGATTTTTAAGGATGGCGGTCCAGTATTAGCAGCGAGATTGACTGATGTCTTAGGTAGAATCTGGGAACTGGACGTAATCCCATCTGACTGGTCTCAATCACTGATTGTACCAGTCTATAAGAAAAGACAAAAATCCTCCTGTGACAATCACAGAGGAATTAGTTTGACTAATATAGTGTCTAAAATATTAGCTTCAATAATACTTCGACGTCTAACCAAAGCTCGTGAAGAGCAGACTAGAGAAAACCAGGCTGGTTTTCGACCTGGACGTGGTTGTATTGATCAAATATTCACATTACGTTAGGTCCTAGAACATAGACACACATTCAGAAGCCCCACAATGGTAGTATTTCTCGACCTTAAGGCGGCATTTGACTCTGTTGATCGTGAGGTTCTATGGCAGTGTTTGTCACTGAAGGGAGTACCAAAGAAGTACTTATCTCGGAAGTCTCATCAGCCCTTGTGGTTTGGTGTGTGACGAAATCTCAGCACGGATACAGGAGGCTCGACTAGCTTTTGCCAACTTGCGTCATTTATGGCGTAGACGAGATATCCGTCTTCCAACCAAAGGACGTGTTTACTGCACAGCAGTTCGTTTCGTCCTACTTTATGGCAGTGAAACATGGCCAGTAAGAGTAGAAGATATTCGTAGGTTGCTAGTATTCGATCATAATTGTCTTCGAAGCATTGCTCATATATCCTGGCACCACCGAGTAAGTAATTTAGTTGTTAGGAAACGGATAGTAGGTAAGAATGGCAAATCAATCGATGAATTAGTGAAACTTCACCAGGTGAGATGGCTGGGAAACATCTTACGCATGCCCAACGACCGACTTCCTCGACGTGCGATGTTTTATGGTGTCGGAGTAGGTTGGAAGAAAGCTAGGGGCGGCCAGATCAAAACATGGCAGAAGTCCATGAAGTCACTGACAAGTGGACTGAGCCATGTTGGTAGGTGTAGACTACCCGGTTGGGATCCATGAAACGATAGCAACCGATGGTTAGAGACCTTGAATGACATGGCTCAAAATTGTTTGCAATGGTGCAGATGAATCCATTCTTTGTGTTCTCCCAAATTGTAATTTTCTGAATTTTTCATGTCCCTTTCTTTTTTTCTCTTTCCAAATTTATTTCGCTGGATTATACTCCTTTAATAACATCTTCAAACACTAATTTTTCGGATTACTGCTTATACTCTTACCACCTCTACCATGATGGAATTTAAATAGACAATTTTATCTCAGTGTTAATATGGTATGCCAACTTGAACTGATGTACATACGTACGAAGTTCTACGTTGTTACTGACTGACTGACTGAAAATCTAACGTCGCTGAAAGGTCGTCCATAAATTATAGTGTCAATGCTTTTTTTAAAAAAATTAAACATTGATTTTATTATTTCTTATCATGTTACTATAGTGTTTTTCACTTATTTATTTATTCCACTTGACATTTTGAAAATATATATTCAATACAAAGTTTTTTGATGGATAAGCTTTCATTGGAAAGAAGTGTATGTAGTTGAACCTATGATTATTTAAATCAATAAATGAATGAAATAGCAGCTTTAATCTGTCAATGTACTTTCTATCAGTTGTTAAGTTATCGGTCAATCTGAAGTGTTATATGAGTAGTAATTGTTCTTTATATCTGAAAAAAAATCTTTTGATATTCAGATTTTATAAGATATTTCATTAAGTTTTAGGTATAGTAACTTT
The DNA here is from genome assembly GCA_946903255.1 of Schistosoma spindalis. Taxonomy (NCBI): domain Eukaryota; kingdom Metazoa; phylum Platyhelminthes; class Trematoda; order Strigeidida; family Schistosomatidae; genus Schistosoma; species Schistosoma spindalis. The sequence goes on from OX336420.1 coordinate 4,516,454, forward strand.
AGGTGGTTGAGAAGAATATACAGAGTATATATAATAATATAGAATTGACTCATGAATTCAGTTGTTAAATTATTAAAATCTCCACAAGACTCTTGTATGATTATAATCATCATATGATCACTAGTGTCTGTCTCCAAGACTTATTTTCTGGAGTTCTAGTGAAAAGCAGTGACCAGTGGAGTTCAACAACGTCGGTTGTGAGATAGTAACACGCTGGAGGCATAGGTGAATGTGTCTCTCAAGTTGAAGTTATACATTAACACAGTTGGATGCCGGCTATCTGAGTGGTCTAGAGGTTAAGCGTTCGCTCGCTGAACTGATAGATCCTGGGTTAGAATCTCGCTAGTCGGGATCGTGCATACGCACTGCTGAGGTGTCTAACAATAGGACGAAACTGTCGTTCAATGCTTCTAGGTTTTCCATAGTTGTCTAGCTTCGATTGGGTTATGATTTCAACTATTAAAATTACTATAATATCCATAAAATCACTTTTGATACTAAGCTTTCTTTATTAATTCTACTTTACTTTTATCATTAATCGATTCCGTATAACTCTATTTTATAGTCAATTTTTCACATTTCTAAATTTAATAGCGTTGTTAAGGTGTGACAGTTTCTACATACATTTGTACATATATTCAATGTAAAACTAAACAAGTGTGAATTAAGAAAATCTCAAATTAACTTAACACTAATATTTCTCATCTTAGATATAAATCATAAAATCATTGTAGTATAAATATGTCAGTTTACATTTGATTGATATATGGTAAAGTAAACTTATTATTATTAACAGGCTTTAATTCAAAGTGTATTTGGAATAATATTGAATTTTTTCTCAAGAGTAAACAAATTTTTTTAGAAGGGGTTTTGTGGAGATTTTTAGGACTTTCAGTAGTTGAAATCATCAGTCGATTGAAGCTAGGACGAAACAGCCGTTCAGTGCTTCCAGATTTTCAATGGTGGTCTAAATTCAATTGACCCATGATTTCAACCATTGAAATTTCTAAAAATCTCCACAAAACCCCTTCTAATAATAATCATCTGCTCACTAGTGACTGACTTCAAGAGGCATATCCTGGAGTTCTAGTGAGAAGCTGTTATCAGTGAAGTTCAACCAGGTCTGTTGTGAGATATCAACTCACTAAAGACAATGGTTTACGGTAGCGCAACTTCGTGGATTGATTGAAGTTGAATATTGACTCCGTTGGATGCCGGCTGGCTAAGTGGTCTAGAAGTTATGCTCTCGCACGCGAGACTTATAGGTCCTGTGTTCGAATCTCGCGAGGCGGGATCATGGATGTACATTTTTGAGAACTTCCATACTACGACGAAACGGCCGTTCAGTGCTTTTGCGTTTTCGATGGTTGTCTAGCTTCAATTAACTCATGATTCCAACTATTAAAATTTTTTTTGTTAAAAGTAATCTTTAAGGGTTAAAATGATTTCATATATATATGGCAATTTTACACACACATACACATATACAGATCCACAAATATATGTATACGTGAAAAGGCGTTTACAAGTTTTAAATTATGTACATAGTGATAAAATAGGGAGTTTAAAATTAAATAGGAAATTGTATAAAATATTCATTGATTAACTTTTATCGATAAACATGTTTTTACAGACTGCTTTAATAAAAAAAGTGTTAAAAAGAAGTGATAACTAACAAAAAACACCAATTTTATTAAATACTTCTATTTTCTTATTCTTATTTGATTGAAAACTGGATTGAAGTAGTGCAGATTTTAAGCTTCAATGTTATATTATAATATATATATCTATATCTATTTCTATATCTATCTATCTATCTATCTATCCACACATCTATCTATCTATCCACACATCTATCTATCTATCCACACATCTATCTATCTATCCACACATCTATCTATCTATCCACACATCTATCTATCTATCCACACATCTATCTATCTATCCACACATCTATCTATCTATCTATCCACACATCTATCTATCCATCTATCTATCCACACATCTATCTATCTATCTATCTATCTATCCACACATCTATCTATCTATCTATCTATCCACACATCTATCTATCTATCTATCTATCCACACATCTATCTATCTATCTATCTATCCACACATCTATCTATCTATCCACACATCTATCTATCTATCCACACATCTATCTATCTATCTATCCACACATCTATCTATCTATCTATCCACACATCTATCTATCTATCTATCTATCCACACATCTATCTATCTATCTATCTATCCACACATCTATCTATCTATCTATCTATCCACACATCTATCTATCTATCTATCTATCCACACATCTATCTATCTATCTATCTATCTATCCATCTATCTATCCACACATCTATCTATCTATCTATCTATCTATCCACACATCTATCTATCTATCTATCCACACATCTATCTATCCACACATCTATCTATCCACACATCTATATATATATATATATATATATATATATATATATATATATATATATATATATATATATATATATATATATATATATATAGAATGAATAGAGGCTAGCAGTAGAATCCAGGACGCGCGTTTCAATCTATTTGGGACTAGTCAGCTGGATGTAATTACATCTCAGAGTTGATGTTCACTCTGGCACTTGAACCCAGTACCGTTCGCTCCAAATGCCATCGCGTTATCCACTTAGCTACTGAGTCCTGATAGCCACCTGTTTGTGCAATGGGTTGAAGTTATATTCACTTTGTGTTGTTTACTTGTATCTTCCCATTGTTATTTAAGACTGAAATTGATCAATCTCTTGTTGGTACTGTGTTTGAGTCCCAGAGTGAACATCAACAAGTCCGATATGTAGGTGCATCCAGGTGACGAGTCCCAAATAGAACGAAACACGCGTCAAACTGGATTCTAGCGCTAGCCACTATGCATTTTTACTTAAACAGCTCTTGACCCAAAGCAATATTGAGGCAGTCCGCAGAGGATGTGCATATGCCAACAAGAGACTGATTAATTAAAGTCCTAAATAACGATGGGAAGATACAAGTAAACAACACCAAGTGAATAAAGATATGATTATTATTGAATTTCTACCCAATGTTCAATTTATTTGAAACCGTCAAGTTCAACCTTGGTATAGATAACATTTTCAAGATTGTTAAATTAATCGAATTATTTGAAATTATAAACACACTTGAAAAAATCACAAAGTTAACAATCTAACAGTTTACCATACTGTCTACATATAGACTGCTGTCTCCTAAGAAAAGTATATGAATGGCAACTCCCGGGAATTATTTGTAGACTGTTATATGCATATTCTTATTGTACAACTATTGAATATTTATTTATATACTTTTTACGATTAGCCTTCAATTAACCTATTGCTCATTTTAATTTATTCTCAACCTAGTGGTTACGCCTTCATATACTCACAGGCATTTTTGGTATGATCTTGTATAACTTTAATGGTTGAGTTCATGAGTCAATTGAAGCTAGACTACTATAGAAAACCTGGAAGCACTGAATGGCCGTTTCGTTTTATTGTGGAACTCCTCAGAAGCGCGCATCCACTCTCCAGATTCCAATCCAGTATCTACCAGTATCGCGCGCGAACGCCTAACTTCTAGACCACTCGGATAGCCGGGATCCAACGGTGTTAATGTCTAACTTCAACTAAACCACGAAATTGCGCCACCGTTTACCATTGTCTTCAGTGAGTTACTATCTCACAACCGACCTGGTTGGACTCCACTGGTCACTGCTTCACATTAGAACTAAGAAAGCTTAACTGGATACATTTTACGATAATTCACAATGATATATGTATGGTAATACCTAAGTTATCAATATGATGGAATAGGATTTAAGGAACTGGTGTGATACAAGTATATTATTTATTTATTTATTTTAACACATAGATATTGGTACAAGGAGGCACCAAATACATATGCGCCGCACAGATCTCACTTAATATGCGTGAGTACTCTGATACTGTCCGGGTGCCCAAACCAAAGCAGGTGGTTTCCTTAGGGGGCGACACCCCGAGCCTTTGACCTGATGATCTGATCCACAAGTCAGTGGAGCATCGTAAGGAGATGCAGTCACATGGTAGCCGGTGACCAACGATTGGCTCATACGCCATTTGTTCCTTCACGATAACTGGAGCCCATGTGCACCATTGGTTTGGAATCCGGTTAAAGCAGTCAGTCAGTCAGTAACAACGTGGAACTTCGTACGTACGTACATCAGTTCGAGTTGCCATACCACATTAGCACAGAGATTCAGTTATCGATTCAAATCCCATAGTGGTAGAGGTACTGAAAGTATAAGTAGAGATAGGGGACATTAAGGTTTGATGATGTTATTAAAGGAGTATATTCCAGTGGAATAAATTGGGAAAGAAAATAAAGGACATGAAGAATTCAGAAGATTAGAGTTTGAGAGAACACAAAGAGTGGATGCACCTGCGCCATTGCAAACGATTTTGAGCCATGTCATTCAAGGTCTCTAACCATCGGTTGCTATCGTTTCATGGATCCCAACCGGGTAGTCTACACCTACCAACATGGCTCAGTCCACTTGTCAGTGACTTCATGGACTTCTGCCATGTTTTGATCTGGCCGCCCCTAGCTTTCTTCCAACCTACTCCGACACCATAAAACATCGCACGTCGAGGAAGTCGGTCGTTGGGCATGCGTAAGATGTTTCCCAGCCATCTCACCTGGTGAAGTTTCACTAATTCATCGATTGATTTGCCATTCTTACCTACTATCCGTTTCCTAACAACTAAATTACTTACTCGGTGGTGCCAGGATATATGAGCAATGCTTCGAAGACAATTATGATCGAATACTAGCAACCTACGAATATCTTCTACTCTTACTGGCCATGTTTCACTGCCATAAAGTAGGACGAAACGAACTGCTGTGCAGTAAACACGTCCTTTGGTTGGAAGACGGATATCTCGTCTACGCCATAAATGACGCAAGTTGGCAAAAGCTAGTCGAGCCTCCTGTATCCGTGCTGAGATTTCGTCACACACCAAACCACAAGGGCTGATGAGACTTCCGAGATAAGTACTTCTTTGGTACTCCCTTCAGTGACAAACACTGCCATAGAACCTCACGATCAACAGAGTCAAATGCCGCCTTAAGGTCGAGAAATACTACCATTGTGGGGCTTCTGAATGTGTGTCTATGTTCTAGGACCTAACGTAATGTGAATATTTGATCAATACAACCACGTCCAGGTCGAAAACCAGCCTGGTTTTCTCTAGTCTGCTCTTCACGAGCTTTGGTTAGACGTCGAAGTATTATTGAAGCTAATATTTTAGACACTATATTAGTCAAACTAATTCCTCTGTGATTGTCACAGGAGGATTTTTGTCTTTTCTTATAGACTGGTACAATCAGTGATTGAGACCAGTCAGATGGGATTACGTCCAGTTCCCAGATTCTACCTAAGACATCAGTCAATCTCGCTGCTAATACTGGACCGCCATCCTTAAAAATCTCATGGGTAAACCTGTTAGGGCCTGCTGCTCTCTCACGCTTCAGATTTCCTATAGCTTTTTCAACCTCGTAAACAGTCGGAGGACTTACATCAACTTGCCATTCAGGTAGATTGGAGATCGTGGGAAACCGAAGTGTGGCTGAAGGCCAGTTGAACTGATCCCTAAAGTATTCTGCCCATCGGTCCAATCTCCTGGATTGAGAATGAATAATATGTCCATCTTTCTCTGCGATTGTTTCGCTAACAGTTGGGTTCCTAATACCGGTTTCGTTAACAAGTCTGAACAGTTGCCTGCTGTTACCTATTGCCGCTGCCTTTTCCATCTCTCTTGCTTTCGCTACCCACCACTGTTCACGATCTTTGTCTAGGCTTCTATTCAGCTTACGCTTAAGCTGACTCCGCTCTTCGTTATGTTCAGAGCCAGATGTAATGAGTTTTCGAGCATCTATCAGTGCGGTAGATGCTGCTGAGATCCAGTGTTTCTCCCTTACTTTATGGTTTACCGTACTTGCAGACATCACTGCTGTTTCTACAGCTTTTCGGATGTCATTCCACGCTGCCTCGGGGTGGGCGTCACTTACATGGCTGTCTAACTGTTTTTCTAGATGTTCCTGAAATATACTCTTAGCTTGACTATCATTTAGTAGGATCCTAAGGGGTTTCTTTGCAGCATGTTTCCTACGTCCAGTAAGACGTAGACAAATACGCGCTCGCACTAGAGCATGATCTGAGTCTAAGCATGTGCTCCAGAATGAGCGACAGTCTTCTATCGAGCCCCTCCATCGGTGGCTGATAGCGATGTGATCTATTTGGGTCCAGCGTTGAGACGAATTAGGGGGTCGCCATGTTGAAAGATGTTTTTCCTTATGCTTAAAGTTAGTGTTTGCAAGAAACTGGCGTTTATCCGGTTAAAGCGCCGGTTATTAGCTTTTCGTCCTCTCATTTTCGTAAACAACACCCTCGCCACGTGAAGGCAGTGAGTAGGACTTTCCTGGCAGAGGCTATATACGCGTGGCGATGTCAGAGGATTTCGAGAGGTAGAGCGGACTCGCTCCACTCTCGACTGTACCAGGGCATTTAGGGGAGATACAAGTCTATACTAGTGTATGGGAATTTTTCCTAATGTCCTAAGACTCATTGTTTAGAAACCTTGACAAATATTTATCATGATAAACTTGTGTTCTCTCTAAAGTTTAGAATAGATTATTCTTTATACCTGTACTTTTCTATCTCTTCTTGAGTACATATTGATGTTTATACTCTTGTTGATCCTAAACCAAATCACTATGTAATGGAATTGAACATCGCTTATTAAATTCTCGAAGCTGACTTTCATCCCAAACGAATATCAACTAACGAGCTCCTTTGAAAACTTTAAAACAAAGGATAGTCGTTCGTCTTGTTTAAGAACTCTTCATTATGCACTTAAAGCCTACACATTGTATCCGAACCTGTGTTCTTCATGTCTCGTGATGAATTTTAGCCAATTGAGTCATTGAATTGGAAATCGATTGTCTAGTTGATTTAGTTTTATTCACTTAGTGATATAGTGTAATCTTTATGCAATTTCATTCATAGGGAAACTGTTCCTCGTTCGCTTTGGTTTTCTTACATTTGATACCATGGACTCCCGCGAAACCTTTTGGGAACTCATCTCAAAGCTAATAAATGATCAACATACAGTTATTCTCTACAACATGCTAGTTGAGCAGATTGGTAGTTATTATAACTTCATCACATTGAGGATAACATGTTTGTCAATAAGTTTCAAATAGGGTGAAGGATGTCCCAGATTTTGCTCATATGTGCTATCGATAAGCTTAGTACTGGCTTTATGTTTATAGTTATATACATACCCTGAAGTTTGTGCTAATGATGTCGTTCAGAAGAACTACGAAAGCTCCACGACTAAACCACCCAGCTCAGAAAACAAAAATCCATCAAAGTAGCTTTATGTTCATTTGTCATTCAACTTTAAACAATAACTTGTTTAGATATAGTCATGTTACTGTAGCCAATCATTATTATGATGAACAAGTCACATTGTATCCGATTCATCATAGGTAGAGTGATTTCTTTGAGAATTTAATTTGGATCTTCAGACATGGTATAGACACTTATTGAATAATGCTGCCAACAAAATTTGTTTCAGAATAATTAAGGGTTTATGCATTTCTTCAGATTTACGTAATGGGATTTCGACTCGAAAGTAAAAAAAAAACTCGTTTTTCTCACAACTCATAGCATCTAACATACTTCATTCTCAAGGTATTACAAGAACTCATAGAATGCGACCAATTGTCAACATGAAAGTTTGTGCTCTGTAACAATATCTAAAAGTCAGTAATATTTATATGCATATACGAAATTATTAAACCAATCAAGGTAGTTTATGAGTCAACAATAACAGTGTAATAGATTAAATAATGAACATAATCAGTGAAAAGTACAAATTGGTAGTGTGATGCCAGGTGTACTAGTTGTTTCATTATGAGAAATAGGTTAATTATTAGAATAATATAGATAATGAAATAACATTCATAAAAAGATTATAAGATTACGTAATAAAAGGTGTTCAGATAATTGGACTGTGAAGCGAATATTTCGTATATGCCGATAAATATTACTGCATATTAGAGTAAAGCCTGACGAGGATCTAATCGAAAACAATATTGTTCGCTTATATCTATGTTGTTCTAAATTTACAATATTGGAATTTTTCAAATTTTCAATATGTAAAAGTTAATACAATGAACCTGTAAGGTGCTTATGCAGTATAGTATAGTTTCTCACCTATTCTGAACGTTGTAATTCACTTAATCCTATGCTCTTCATCATAAATTCTATTACAACTTAGAGATTATATTTGAGATGGGGGGGGAAGATTAGTAGCTAAAGTGGATGATTTTGATGGTGTTTTGTTCTCTAAACTGAATGGTTTGGTCGTGAAACTTCTACTTGAAGTTTCTGTAGATAATGTTGTTCAGAAGAACTACGAAATTTCCACGACCAAACCATCCAACTTAGAGAACAAAACTCCATTAAAATTACAGATTATATAAATAAATTCATTTCTTAACTTACATCTTACTCAATAGATAAATATTATTATTATTATTACTATTATCAAATGTCATTTAACAAAAAAGTAGTAGTAGTTGTTGGTTACTCTTCTAGATTGTTTTTGCATTTCTAATTAGTTGTTCAATTACAGTTGTTTACGTATAAAAAAAAATACTGTATCCGAAATTCAAGTTAACCGGTATGAAATTAAATAAAGAAATGCATGAAAGTGTATCGAATTAATTTATTACAATCATATGCATGAATTTGTACTAAAACAAGATAACAATTTAAGTGATGGTAATTCATTATGGATTCAGTAACTACTTTCTTAAAATACATATTTAAACAAGATTGTTTTATCAGTATAGAGTTGTGGAGATGATTATGTTTTTGATTGAGATTATGAACCAATTGATGTTAGAGCACTATGAAAAACTTGGAAGCACTGAACGGCAGTTTCATATTATTCTAATAAATGCAAACAATTTGATATCATCTATGAAGAATCAGTGAGAATGAATAGTGATGAAAATATATTTTGTCTTAATCGGGACTCTTTAGAACTGTAATAATAACAGATCCATACGAAGTCAAACCTAGCATCTTCCGATCTGGTATATATACGATGATACTATCTAAACAATGGATTCAAAAAGAGTCCGTTTATTAAGCATGAACTTCAGTGGGGTCGCATACTTCAGTGAAACAGTTGTCCATTACTTCCTGGTTTCCAGTGGTTGCCTAATTAAGATCAATTTGTGATTCAAACCGTAGAACTCAAAAATCTTAGCGAACATCTTATACATATTATTATCCAATTTCTTGGTAGTATGATAATTAATTGATAGTTGAAAATTAGTAGCATTCAGTAGATGTTAATTACCAACTGATCCCAAGAATATTAGTTGCAATTAATTAAATTATTGATAAACATAATCAAGCATTGAAATCATGTATATGTATCAAATGTAAATAATTTAATTGACCGTGGAAGATAAATATACTGTTGTGTCAGTAGTGTTTTCTTCCATATTCACCAACAACTTGGTATAAACAGCATTTATAAGTACAATGTGTTGGAACTTTGGTTTCATCTTGAGTTGATTTCGTTGAAGATTATAATCATGAATAGAAATTATGAAAGAACAAAGATTTCACGATTCCAAGGTTCTGATGGCAGTGAAAAATGTATATAGGGTAGGACATGAATATATGTTAGATCGTAAACTTAAATATACAATCAATGAAATACTACCCAGAAACCAAATTGTCCAAAATGAAGTGATGCGCTGTTTTGTCTTTGTAAATAATCGTTAAAAAGCAAACGCTTTAAAGCACTAATAAACACCCATGGTAAATAATCTACGTATAGCATTATCTACCGAAATTCACGACAACATTCAAAATTGCGTATTTTAAGTTGGAGTAATCTATATTTTTATGAAAAACGAACTAAACTCGTCCTCTATTAATTGACAACCAAAATTATCCATCTTTATTTATAAATAACCCTTACAAGATAGGTGTAAACACAATTAATTACCAATCATCTTTCAGGGTTATTATCAAAATAGACTAATCAATTATATACTACTGTTTAACAATTTGAGTAGCTGGAGATCGCATTGTTATAGAGAAAGTAGTGTTTCAGCACTACAATTTTGATGTCATTACCTACATTTCGATTTTTAAACACTTCATTAAACTTGACCCATAAACATTTTAAAAACGATACTTAAGATTTAACTTTTTCACAGAAACCAAATGTTGAGAATGCACTTTCAAACTATTTCATTGTTCTGGAAACTTTCAGGTAATGTGGCAAAATTAACGGTTTGTCACATCTGGTGAAAAGAGTCCAAAACTACATCAACTTCTTGAATTGAAGAAAGGTATAGTTTAGATTATGAAAGGTTTTGGAAGATAATCATTAAGAACTACCCATAAAGATTTGTAAGACAGTTAAGTGGTAATTTAAATATTAAAACTTAGATGATAATCCATATCCACACATAATTCATTTTATGTAGTTCTTAAAAGATAACATCTTCAGATCTGTATTACTACACTGTTGTCTTTTAACCCGCTGACTAATGTCACATGTTAAGTTGTTTTCCGAAGAACTCTAACTTGGTATCCTCATTTGCAAACTTTTGTCTTGAGTAGGAACCAGCCTCTACCATATTTATGCTTCAGACAGACTTGATTTTAGATAACAATAACTTTACTAATATAAATAAAACAAAATTTTATAGCTCTCTGTTATATTGATTAATAATGGGAAGTATTTAAAGGAACTGATTTTTTTCTATGACCATTTAGGTTGACAGATTTTATAAAAATTTCATTTCCGTTCAGGCGTTAAATTTTTTTTTAGGTTTTTACATCTTGCATCGTTATTCACATCAATGTAAATGACAATTCTTCAGCTTATTTTTGAAACATTTCACAAACAGTAATAACCAGATTGACATGAATAGCAAAAATGGTGTAGGAATAGGGAATATGACATTTGTAATGAAAAAGAAGTAAGTAAAAGTTGAAGGTCTTTAGTGCAGTTGTAGATGCGCATTGTTGTGTAGGTTTATACTAAGCCGAAACAGCTGCCCAGTGATTTCTAGTTATCAGGAACTGTTTAACTATTGTCACTTCAGTGATTTATTTAAGCCACTTATACTAAAAATCAAGAGTAAATCATTAAATTTTAACTCAGTGATATAATTATAGTGTATTTAGCGTAAAATCTGCACGTTTTGGATTCAATCTTGTAATGGCTCATGGTAGTACACTGTTCAGCATTTTCAGGCTACGGCCAAAGTACTGTCCTGTATTAGATCGTTTACAATAGCTTTCCAGATGATATAAGTTCATAATGAAAAATCCCTTGGGAAACGTACAAAATCCACAATGTAGTAAAGTAAAAATGAAACAAAACATTCAATAGTTAGCAACCATATAGAGTTTAAGCGTTCACATGAGAGACCGAAGATCCTGGATTCGAATCCCCTGTGTGGGATCGTGGATGCGCACTGCTGAGAAGTTCCACTATAGGACGAAGCGGCCGTCCAGTGCTTCCAAGTTTTTAATGGTGGTCTAAATTAGATTGATTCATGAATTCAACTTTGGAAAAAACCATTGTAATTGACTTCAAGTTATCTAAATAAATTATCAAGATTTCAAGAGTATGTACACAGTAATCCACAAAATGTATGCAAAAATTTTAAAGATACGGATATGTAAAAAATGGCAACACAAGTTACAACATTTCGGTATACATAAACTGGAATGCTGTACTGTTGTAAATGAATAAAATTGGAAGTGGAAACCATTCAAGTCTAACTCAAGTGATTTGATGGGTGACCAACCAGCTACCATGAAACTAAAAGGTTTTAGGTTGAACGGTTTGCTCAGCTCTAGTTGCCTACTGCTAATTAGTTCATTATCAGAATGAAATAACTGTCTGTTGCTCTGTGACTTTAAAAGATATTCCAATTTATATCAATCTATGACGAAAACCTCATATTACTTGATTTATCATACGCATACAACTGTCTCTGTAATATAAATGTGTTAGCTGTTTCTGTACTTATTGAAATGATGAATCAATCAATCATCTTACCATCACTATTTTTCATTGGATGTCTAAGAAAAATCGAAAACCTGTGGCAGATTGAACGTATGTATGAAAATACAATTGAATAAAGTGACCGAGGAGATGTAACGAATTCGATGTAGTTGATAAACGAAGGAGATCAAATCGAATTACAAAGATTAGTTAACAATAGGCACTTAGTTTAACGCTTACTATCCAAAGCACTTTTTTAAAAAGTAGTACCTATATTTTTAGCCATCTTAATATTTTGATCTTATTCAGCATGATTTTCTTTTTCTCATTTTTTATTCATCCACAGTTTACTTTCACATAATCGACTTGTCCATCTATCTGTAAATAATTGTCAATCAGCCTTTCGTTTCACAAGGAGTTTTTTCTTGGTAAATACATTGATCAATGAACTATTGTAAATAAACTAGCAGTAGTTAGATATTGTGATAACGTATTAACACACAGTAGCAGTGCACACTGTTATTGGTTACTTGGTGGCAATTGGTAGAAAAATATGAATCGGAACTCTGTACTAGTTGGTATTTTTCATCAATATTTAAGAAATTATTACACCTCCATAGATGCGAACATCTTCTCCATCGCTTTACTGCAAATCAGTGATGTTACTACTAAGTCTTAGTCCTCTTGAAGTTTTACTTACTGAGGGCTACCAATTAGCACGAAAAGTAGCTTCAAATCACCCAACCAATTACGCTAAATCATTTAAAGTTGAATGAATTGTATCGTTATGTCATATATAGTAGTGACATTGCAAATCTGAGTTATAAAATCCTTTAACAATTAAAATCTATACAAAATGATTCTGATTATTATTATTCTCGTATATTTACACTATTGAACAGTATTACTTTGAAATTTTTAGAGCAGCACATGTAAACAAACAATATTGTTTTCAACTAGACCTTCGTCAGTCTTTATTCTAATATACATCGGTATATAAAAGATGTGAAACGAATGGACTTAATTCACGATTCAATGATAACAATGAAATAGATCATATAACTAGTCAAAATCAGCAGCAGTACAAACTGAGAGTTTAGTGATCGGTGGTACTGGTAGTGATAGACACAATAACGTCTTGAATAAATATATTACAACGTAAGAAGTTAGTACTTTGCTTGTTTTTCTCCAAAGAGCTCAGAGAGACATTCCCTTATTGTTTGATTATAAGTCCACACGTGGTATACCTGTGGTGCAGTCTTCTCTATAGTAGTGGCTGACTTGTTTTTGTCATAAATTCCTCATCTATGATTGAGTTAAAGATTGTAGTTCATCAATTGAAATTTTTATCACAGTTTTCAGTGTCATTTACGATCAAAAGATAACTTGATTCCTTATTTGACGAACCACTAACATCTGTATTCGGTCTCTGTAAGAGATCTATGTATATCTTTAATTTACTTTAAATAAATGATATAGGCATATTCGTTTATTCAATACTCATTAATTTATGCGCAGTGATATACCTTACTAGTTCAACTATCGCTTGATACAATCCTATATAAAATTTCCCCTAATTAATATATTTTTTTATATGTCTAGTAAACTCATTAGCCTATCTTAGTGAAAAGGTAGTTGGTTATGTCATATTTTATGTACTCACTTGGTTATTTTGTAGACTACGAACGTTATACCATGTATGTATGTATGTATGTATGTATGTATGTGTGTGTGTATTCATCCAATGATGAATTTAGTAGGTATTTCATTAGACTTATTTATAATCTAATATGCTGATTGTATTTTATTATTTATTATAAATGAATAGGAAACAATAGGGAGCATTTTAAGTAATGTATTGTTTGATGTATATCTTATGCTTCATGGTTGCTTGGTAAGTTAGAAGAATGTATGATCTAGTTATAGTAAGTAAGTTGTTAGACAATTTAGCCAACCAGGTTTAGCATCTAACTATGCTGTCTACTTATAAATGCGTATGAAATGTACGTATAAAGTCATTTGTAATTCGGCAGTCTATTCTCACTAACAATCTTGTCTTTTGATAGTTGAATTCATGTTTTCATTACAGCTAGACCACTATAGAAAACCTGAAAGCACTTAACGGTGGTGGTCTAACTTTAATTGACTCATGAATTCAACCATTACATTACTATAATATATACAAAAACCTCTGATTATAATCAGCATATGCTCACTAGTGACTAGCATCGTGAGGGAATTCTGGGAGTTTCAATGAAAAGCTGTGCACACTACAGCTAATCCGTGTCAGGTAGAGACAGGTATCTACCTCAGTACAATGGAAGATGGTTGCACAATTTTGTGGATTGGTTGAATTTAGACATTAACATTGTTGGATGCCGGCCAGCTCAGTGGTCTGGAGATTAGGCATTCGCGCGCGAGACTGAATGCCCTGGGTTCGAATTTTGCGAGGGAGATCGTTAATGCGCACTGCTGAAGAGTCCTACGATGAGGCGAAACGGCTTTTCAGTGCTTCCAGATATTCAATGTTGGTCTAGCATCAATCGATTCATGATTTTAATCGAAAATTTAAGATTTGCTTTGATAAAATCTATCCAACTGAACTGTTGTATCCATATACCAGGTTTTATATTGTATATGACTATTTAATTGAATGTGTATTGAATAAAATTTATCAATACACTCCACCGTAATATTACACATGAATGATTTGAACTAACGATATCAATTATGTCATGCTATACGCATATTTTGTTAGTTTATTGAAAAAAAGATAAACAAACCCATCACTTCACTTTGAAAATTATTATTATTATTTTTTTTAATATAATGGACTGGAAAAAATAAATTTGGGTTAGTTATCCTCTGAAGAAGTAGCTTACACTGAGTCACGAAACATCAGAACATCCGAAAAATAATGACACTTAAAACTGGCAAAATATTTAAGTTCGGAGACTAGAGGTTCAGTGCTTTAGAGGTTAAGCGTTCGCGCGCGAGACTGATAGGTCCTGGGTTCGAATCTCATAATGTGGGATTGTGGATGCTCACTTCTGAAAAGTCCCATACTAGGATGAAACGGCCGTCCAATGCTTCCAGGTTTTCCATGGTTGTCTAGATTCATTTGACTCATCATTTCAATCTTTAAATTTCTTAGTTTACTTTTAGCTATAACTTGTGAGGGAAAAAAGATTAACAACAATAGATATGTACGTACACCATATTAATCAAAATTATAATGAAAATTCATGTGTTTTTACGATAAAATCGAGCTGCAATTCAATAAATCATATTTCTCGTTTATTTTTAGAGTGTTTTCTCTCCTAATGACTATCTGTATTTTTTAAAAAATCGTAAATGGTTATGTAAAGCGACTAGAATGTTACCACTTTGAATATAGTCAGTCAACCGTAAGCATCATAGGATTTGACAAATCAGTTTAAGCTGTCACACTATATGAACATAACGAGATGCATTTATTATTTTTTTAAAAGGCAAGAATATGAGTTATGAACGAATCAATCAGGTGTAAGATAACAGGTCTCGAATTTTGGCGTGTAATTCACTTATCCATTTGGCCAAATAAAGTTTTGGCATTATAGCTGATATCAGTTCGTGACGAAAACCCTAAATCTAATTCCTAACCATAACCATCAACTATAAATCATAATACGAATTTCTCATAGAGGTTTGTAACCATCATTTGGTCCTGGTTATGAGGTGGACACACTCAAGGTCAATTTAGCGTCGCTCAAGGGTCGTCCATAAATTAAAGTCCCACCAAAAATATACTAGAATAATAAGAGTAACGATGTTATCAGTCATAGGGGAAAACAATGAATTCATGGAATACAAATAGTATAGGATAATTTTAAATTTTACGATCTCAAAGACTATAATGGCTGAATACATGTACACCATTGTAACCCACTTTTATTCGTGTTACTCGGCCTATTCGCGCTCTTATTAGTCTGTCACTTAGCGAGATATAAGCCCTAATTGTATGTTTTAGTAAATGTTCTGTAAACATTTGATGGTTTTTTTGTTATACATCTTGAATATTTCATTTATTCTTTTCATCTTATGTGGAATTTCAGAAATAGTTTTGTACTGAGATCTCATTTTAAAGGGTTTACAGTCATAGTTTTACAGCACATTTATTGCACAAACTTAGTTTTGGTATCAATTTAAATAGGTATCTAAATCATATTTTATTTTATGGAGAGAAAATTCTCCAAAACTGATGCTGTTCCAGTAAATGCTCATTGTACATAACTTTTGTTATAACGGAATTTAGAACAGGGTTTTTTAAAAATAAAATTGTTATTAATTATAATTTTGTTGTATAGTTACTGAGTAACTAGATTATGTGAAGGTAAACTGTGGATGAATAAAAAATGAAAAAAAGAAAATCATGCTGAATAAGATCAAAATATTAAGATGGCTAAAAATATAGGTACTACTTTTTAAAAAAGTGCTTTGGATAGTAAGCGTTAAACTAAGTGCCTATTGTTAACTAATCTTTGTAATTCGATTTGATTTCCTTCGTTTATCAACTACATCCAATGAAAAACAGTGATGGTAAGATGATTGATTGATTCATCATTTCAATAAGTACAGAAACAGCTAACACATTTATATTACAGAGACAGTTGTATGCGTATGATAAATCAAGTAATATGAGGTTTTCGTCATAGATTGATATAAATTGGAATATCTTTTAAAGTCACAGAGCAACAGACAGTTATTTCATTCTGATAATGAACTAATTAGCAGTAGGCAACTAGAGCTGAGCAAACCGTTCAACCTAAAACCTTTTAGTTTCATGGTAGCTGGTTGGTCACCCATCAAATCACTTGAGTTAGACTTGAATGGTTTCCACTTCCAATTTTATTCATTTACAACAGTACAGCATTCCAGTTTATGTATACCGAAATGTTGTAACTTGTGTTGCCATTTTTTACATATCCGTATCTTTAAAATTTTTGCATACATTTTGTGGATTACTGTGTACATACTCTTGAAATCTTGATAATTTATTTAGATAACTTGAAGTCAATTACAATGGTTTTTTCCAAAGTTGAATTCATGAATCAATCTAATTTAGACCACCATTAAAAACTTGGAAGCACTGGACGGCCGCTTCGTCCTATAGTGGAACTTCTCAGCAGTGCGCATCCACGATCCCACACAGGGGATTCGAATCCAGGATCTTCGGTCTCTCATGTGAACGCTTAAACTCTATATGGTTGCTAACTATTGAATGTTTTGTTTCATTTTTACTTTACTACATTGTGGATTTTGTACGTTTCCCAAGGGATTTTTCATTATGAACTTATATCATCTGGAAAGCTATTGTAAACGATCTAATACAGGACAGTACTTTGGCCGTAGCCTGAAAATGCTGAACAGTGTACTACCATGAGCCATTACAAGATTGAATCCAAAACGTGCAGATTTTACGCTAAATACACTATAATTATATCACTGAGTTAAAATTTAATGATTTACTCTTGATTTTTAGTATAAGTGGCTTAAATAAATCACTGAAGTGACAATAGTTAAACAGTTCCTGATAACTAGAAATCACTGGGCAGCTGTTTCGGCTTAGTATAAACCTACACAACAATGCGCATCTACAACTGCACTAAAGACCTTCAACTTTTACTTACTTCTTTTTCATTACAAATGTCATATTCCCTATTCCTACACCATTTTTGCTATTCATGTCAATCTGGTTATTACTGTTTGTGAAATGTTTCAAAAATAAGCTGAAGAATTGTCATTTACATTGATGTGAATAACGATGCAAGATGTAAAAACCTAAAAAAAAAATTTAACGCCTGAACGGAAATGAAATTTTTATAAAATCTGTCAACCTAAATGGTCATAGAAAAAAATCAGTTCCTTTAAATACTTCCCATTATTAATCAATATAACAGAGAGCTATAAAATTTTGTTTTATTTATATTAGTAAAGTTATTGTTATCTAAAATCAAGTCTGTCTGAAGCATAAATATGGTAGAGGCTGGTTCCTACTCAAGACAAAAGTTTGCAAATGAGGATACCAAGTTAGAGTTCTTCGGAAAACAACTTAACATGTGACATTAGTCAGCGGGTTAAAAGACAACAGTGTAGTAATACAGATCTGAAGATGTTATCTTTTAAGAACTACATAAAATGAATTATGTGTGGATATGGATTATCATCTAAGTTTTAATATTTAAATTACCACTTAACTGTCTTACAAATCTTTATGGGTAGTTCTTAATGATTATCTTCCAAAACCTTTCATAATCTAAACTATACCTTTCTTCAATTCAAGAAGTTGATGTAGTTTTGGACTCTTTTCACCAGATGTGACAAACCGTTAATTTTGCCACATTACCTGAAAGTTTCCAGAACAATGAAATAGTTTGAAAGTGCATTCTCAACATTTGGTTTCTGTGAAAAAGTTAAATCTTAAGTATCGTTTTTAAAATGTTTATGGGTCAAGTTTAATGAAGTGTTTAAAAATCGAAATGTAGGTAATGACATCAAAATTGTAGTGCTGAAACACTACTTTCTCTATAACAATGCGATCTCCAGCTACTCAAATTGTTAAACAGTAGTATATAATTGATTAGTCTATTTTGATAATAACCCTGAAAGATGATTGGTAATTAATTGTGTTTACACCTATCTTGTAAGGGTTATTTATAAATAAAGATGGATAATTTTGGTTGTCAATTAATAGAGGACGAGTTTAGTTCGTTTTTCATAAAAATATAGATTACTCCAACTTAAAATACGCAATTTTGAATGTTGTCGTGAATTTCGGTAGATAATGCTATACGTAGATTATTTACCATGGGTGTTTATTAGTGCTTTAAAGCGTTTGCTTTTTAACGATTATTTACAAAGACAAAACAGCGCATCACTTCATTTTGGACAATTTGGTTTCTGGGTAGTATTTCATTGATTGTATATTTAAGTTTACGATCTAACATATATTCATGTCCTACCCTATATACATTTTTCACTGCCATCAGAACCTTGGAATCGTGAAATCTTTGTTCTTTCATAATTTCTATTCATGATTATAATCTTCAACGAAATCAACTCAAGATGAAACCAAAGTTCCAACACATTGTACTTATAAATGCTGTTTATACCAAGTTGTTGGTGAATATGGAAGAAAACACTACTGACACAACAGTATATTTATCTTCCACGGTCAATTAAATTATTTACATTTGATACATATACATGATTTCAATGCTTGATTATGTTTATCAATAATTTAAATAATTGCAACTAATATTCTTGGGATCAGTTGGTAATTAACATCTACTGAATGCTACTAATTTTCAACTATCAATTAATTATCATACTACCAAGAAATTGGATAATAATATGTATAAGATGTTCGCTAAGATTTTTGAGTTCTACGGTTTGAATCACAAATTGATCTTAATTAGGCAACCACTGGAAACCAGGAAGTAATGGACAACTGTTTCACTGAAGTATGCGACCCCACTGAAGTTCATGCTTAATAAACGGACTCTTTTTGAATCCATTGTTTAGATAGTATCATCGTATATATACCAGATCGGAAGATGCTAGGTTTGACTTCGTATGGATCTGTTATTATTACAGTTCTAAAGAGTCCCGATTAAGACAAAATATATTTTCATCACTATTCGTTCTCACTGATTCTTCATAGATGATATCAAATTGTTTGCATTTATTATTTAGAAATGTGGATGCGCACTGCTGAGGAGTCCCATACTAGGACGAAAGGGCCGTCCAGCGCTCCCAGGTTTTCCATGGTCGTCTAACTTCAATGGATTCATGATTTCAACCAGTGAAATTTCTAAAATCTCCACACAATCTCTTCTGATAAAAATTTTTTTATTGTTAATAAAAAAGTTAATTTTATTAGTTGAGGTCATGAGTCAATTGAAGCTAGACAACCATAGAAAACGCGGAAGCACTGGACGGCCGTTTCGTCTTATTTACGACTGCACAGAATTTAATAAACGGAATACACCAATTGAAACATTAAATAAGAAAGATTAGTTCAGTGAAGAGTTCTCTGTTCGGCGAATTCATTTTCAAAGCTGTACAATCGCAATTATATATACTTATTTTTACAGGATGATAATAGTACTGATAATAAACTTGTTATACATGGTGACAGTGAGGTTAAATAAACAAAAGTATTAAAAATTTTATAAAACAAGGAATGTTTGATAATCGTTTGATTGTTAATGGCCTAAATATTTATCAAAGCATAGATAGGGAAATTGTCATTGGGAAAGGATGGCTCAGCATGATAAGATAAAATGTTGAAATTGAGATTAAATGTAATCGGAAAAATCATGGAAATAAAAACAAACCAGTTGGGGGTAGAAGATTTAAGGGGCAGGTGAAAGGTGAAGCAGATGGCTGTAAAGGAACAAGAGAAAATTTTTTAATATATTAAGACCAAGGTAGAAGAAGAGGTTGTACCAGTCTCTTTTTCACACATAATTCTGGTTTTTGCAGGTGTACGGTTATTGCTTCGGCGATGCAAAGGAGCTGCAGTCTGATTGCCTTAGGAAGATTTCTACTTACCTTGTAAATGACTTTGAACGCAGAATCTGTCTTGATTGAGTGACCTGTGTTCACAAGGTGTTCGATTAAAGAAATTCTTACTAAGCCGTTGCCTCCTCTTTTTAGCCACGCCGGACAATGTTCTTGAATCCTTTCGGATAAAGTACGCATCGGACGACCTATATACCTAGCTCCCCATGAGCAGGTAAATTAGTAAATGCACATTGAGTTGGTCAGATGCGATAATTTATCTTTCAGATTATTGATAAACAATGATCGGCTGGAGAATGATATTTTCAATGTTGCTGCGGGGAATGTTCTTTTTAAATAGTCCGAAATTCTCCTCTTCAAGACATATGTGGCTCTATCTCCTTTGAAGTCGCTGTTCATGTATAGGTTTTTCTTTTCTACTATAATTATATGCGTTTTTGACCGAAGCAATAACCATACACCTGCAAAAACCAGAATTATGTGTGAAAAAGAGACTGGTACAACCTCTTCTTCTACCTTGGTCTTAATATATTAAAAAATTTTCTCTTGTTCCTTTACAGCCATCTGCTTCACCTTTCACCTGCCCCTTAAATCTTCTACCCCCAACTGGTTTGTTTTTATTTCCATGATTTTTCCGATTACATTTAATCTCAATTTCAACATTTTATCTTATCATGCTGAGCCATCCTTTCCCAATGACAATTTCCCTATCTATGCTTTGATAAATATTTAGGCCATTAACAATCAAACGATTATCAAACATTCCTTGTTTTATAAAATTTTTAATACTTTTGTTTATTTAACCTCACTGTCACCATGTATAACAAGTTTATTATCAGTACTATTATCATCCTGTAAAAATAAGTATATATAATTGCGATTGTACAGCTTTGAAAATGAATTCGCCGAACAGAGAACTCTTCACTGAACTAATCTTTCTTATTTAATGCCCAGAATTTCTCATACACGATCCCGCCTTTTGAGGTTTGAACCCAGGACCTATCAATCTCGCGTGTGAGCACTTAACCTCCAGACCATTGAGACAGCCATCATCTAACGGTGTTAATGTCTAACTTCAACCAGTCCACAAAATTGTGCGACACATCCACCATTGTGTTCCGCGAATTACTATCTTACAACAGTCTCGGTTGAACTCCACTGGTCACTGCTAACAGTAATGAATAATTTAATTACGTTAAAATGAAAATATTTTCCTCATTAATCTAATTTATTTGTTCTATCATTGATTAATAAATTTCAGGTGTTATCCGATCTTTAATAAGATTTAATAATCATACAGATATGTTATATGAATTCAATGTAACTGGATTCGATTGTCATCTTCCAATACCGTACAGTTCTACAGTACCGGTAACAGTTTATGTAAAAGCAATATGTGTATCACAATGGAACGGTAAGAGTATTATTTTTATATGTATATAGCTTCATTTGGAGTCATTAGATAATTGTGTTAAACTTTCCTTTATATGAGTTAACAATTAAAACTTCTTATGGAAAGCTTACTTACTTTAGAGATTAGAAAAGTTTATGTAATTGACAATATATAGTTAATCAGTGATAATCAATATCAGATATATGGTGAACTGCAAAAGTATATGGTGAAACTATAATCTGTGGACGACCTTTGAATGACGCTAAAGTGACCTTGAGAGTGTCCACCCTACATCTAAAACCGAATGCGGGCTATAAACCAGTGTGAGAAATTAGAATCAGGATTTACAATGGCTGGTTAAGGTTAGGTATAAGATTTAGGGTTTTCATTACGAAGTGACATAAGTTATAATGCCAAAGCTCTATTTGGCCAAATAGATAAGTGTTATGATTTGATGTCCGGCTTACGATCACGTGACTTATACACCAATCAGAATACGGCTTATACGAATATTCGCACTATGACAAGACCAATGACGTTCAACCGGTCTGAGCAGTCTAGCGTCCTATTGGGTCCTACGTCCTTCTAACCCGTCCTCTTGAGTCCAGAACACAATACCAGCTTCTGAATCAAACAAATCGAACCAAATCATTTATTTCAGACATACTCGGTTTACATATCAATCAGGCAGACCACAACGTACCATAAAATAGTAACTAACATGTGTACACAAATAGGCCAAAAAGTGGCTGTGAATGTGGGAGACAGTAATTAATAAACTGAGCATAATTTAGGGACAGTAAATCGTACAATGATAAATTATAGGTCAAAGTGAAGCTTATGATAAGGGGAATATAAATATACATAATCTAACTATTAAATAATTACACCGTAAGAATATATAGATAATATTAGTCAATTAATGTCTCAGAAGTTACTCGTGATTTAATCTTGGCTCGGATATAACAATAAGTGAATTTCGCGCCAGAATCTCAGACCTGTCACCTGACTGATTTGTCCATAAATTATAGACTCGTCATTTTCTCTTAATATAATAGGTAGAAAAATTAGTTTTATAAATTACTCTGGAAGACATAATAAAATGTGGAATGAAGATTAAACATTAGTTTGTACTATAATATTCTATTTGCTTCATAATCTGCTTATCAGTCAGTCAATAAAATTGAACATTGAATCTGGTATCAACTGTTTAGTAGTAGACAATGTCGTAGTTGTCATTACCACAGTGTTACTCATATTTTATCAGTGTAGTCACTTTGTTAAGTTATTCACCGGTATAAACAAAGCAGTAGAAGTACATGGATTTTCGTTCTATGCCACTGACTACTAGTCATCAGAACATATATGTAAACTTGAGAGCTATGATCCTCTAACATTGGATTTCACTTGTATTACTCAATGATCTAGTCACATACTCTCAACTCTCAACAAATCTACGAAATACATTTATATCAACTTATTATTGAGTAGTAATCAATTATGTGCTTGTGCACTCAGTAGTAGTGTTGATGCATTCACATCAGTCAGTTTGCTGCAAGATTCTAAATAATTCTAGTTGAAGAATACTAATGCACAGAAACCTAGATATTTAGTAGTTACAAGACAACTGATACAGAGTATCGCTTCACAAATCGATAAATTATTCTTACAATAACCGTTAACTTCCGTTGTATTCGAACTTCTAGTCACGGTGATTTCATGTGTAACCGATTTCGGGATCAAATGTTATAAACCTGTTCAGATGGGAAAATCAACCAAAATGAAAGGAATACTCGAGGAAAAATGATCACATTATACTGAATGTGTCTGTGAAGGTCACAGGTTGTATATTCCTTTCATAATTTTTGTTTTATGCACAATATTTTCTTCAAACATTTAATAAAAATTGCCTAATGTTTTGACCAACAATGAATTTTCACAAGCCTATTATTCTATCGTAAACTCTGATAACAATACAAAAGTTTGCCGTTGAAAACATTGTTAATAATGCCCGTCCAATAATTTTGAATTCTTTCGATCTACCATTAAATGTACAATACCCGTTTAGTCTATATCTATATACGTTACAGTACTACTTCTTAAACAGTCTTTAAACTCCAAATAACCTTATACGTATATTCAACATTTTTTAAGCATCAAATTGAAATTTTCTCAATCTATTAATGCAAACTGTAGCTACATACATACTACTTTCCTATCAAAAGCTACTTTATGGGCTGAAAGTTACATATTGTTCTTATTATTCAGTATTGACTAAAGTGACAATAATAATAATAATAACTATTATTATATACCATTTTGTGAATAATTTCCCCGATTAATTGAGTTTTTACCGACAACATTCCATCTCCTATACACTGCTAAAGATAGAAAATGAAATATTCATTTCCTTTGTCAATAGTTACCTAATCACTCTGTCCCTCGCTCTTACTCTCTTCATTTAACGTTGTTTAAATGGATTTCCTACATACTGTAGATTTGTTACATCGAAATTCTATATAGGAAAATTACTTAACCGTGAATAATATAGGTGTATCAGTGTGTGTGTGTGTGTGTATAAATGTGTACGGATCTTTATTGTATATCTCTAGTCGCCTTTGTCTGGTTATTATATCATAATAGTATTTTAATGGAATAGAACTGTAGAAAGGAAAGATGAAACATTTATCTATTTATGTATGTACAATACGTATATTAGTTTATGTATGTGGAAAGAAAACTTCAGTATTTTACATATTGACACTTGTAATTTTTAATTTTTCCATATACTACAAGCTAAATGAATTTCGTTTCCTCTAAATATTTGCGTCTGTTCGTGTATAACTGTGCTTTTTAACTTAATGTAATCACACACACACATATATATATTAGCTCACCTAGTTGACTCATGCTTTTAGTTTTCCAATGTCTAAATGTATCCCATCTATTTCATTTTGCCTTATATCGAAATATGTCATATGATATTTATTGTTTCTGACGTTTCACTGTTTTAGTCATTATATTTTTGCTTTATTACAATAGCTTGAGTGTATATACAACATTAAAAATGATCAAATGAATATATGTACGACTTTTGCTCACTTTTAACGTTTACCTACCTGTTTTAATTGTCAGACTACGTGATTGTAAATGAACGTGAAAATCTGACAGTGGGTTCCACATCATGTGTTTTGTCCTACATAGGACTTGTTAGCTGAGTGTATATGGGTCCCAATGTTTATGTTTATATTGGGACTCATACTCATTACTCATCTCTTTAACAACGAGCACGTTAGCTCCTGACTTACTGAGTCCAGGTAGTCATTAACGTATACAATACTTACTAATAACAGTAAAATTGATTGTGAGTTCTTTTATTAAAAAAATGTGTGCACTTTAATTTGAATAACTGAACAGAAAGCTGGTTAGATTAATTAGTATTTAGATAGTGTGCATCAAGGTGATTTCAAACTGAATAATCTGGTAATTATTTTTGACTCAGATCATGATTCGATTGATGTTAGACCACCGTTGGAAACCTGGAAGTACTCGACGGTCGTTTCGTCCTATGGTGGGACTCCCCAGCAATGCGCATTCACGATCCCGCTCGGGGAATTTGAACCCAGGGCTTCCAGGTTTTCAGCGGTGATCTAACATCAATCGGTTCATGATCTCAATCAAAAACTTAATAATCTCCACAACCCCCATACTGTTAATTATTTCTGAGGTGATTTTTGTAGACGCTTCAACCCTTACTGAACCTTGAATAACACAACCGTTTTTATTGAGTTTTATAATCAGTAACAATAACTACTCCGTAGTTTACAAAATTGTAAATTTAAGTCAATAAATGTAAAGTACAACTTCGTGGATTGGTTGAAGTTAGACAATAACACCGTTGGATGCCAATCGGCTCAGTGGTCTAGTGGTTAAGCAATTGCACGCGGGACTGATAGGTCCTAGGTTCGAATCTTGCGAGTCGGGAACGTGGATATGCACTGCTGAGAACTCACAAAATAGGACGAAACGGCCGTTCAGTGCTTCCAAGTTTTCCAAGGTTGTCTAGGTTCAATTGACTCATGAATTCAATCAACTGATTACAAACTACTTTTTTGTGCTTTATATTTTCTTTTTTCCACCCTTTTACCCTAAACGATTCACTAAATCTCTTCTATTTAAATGAATATTACCAATTTATCAAACCAAAGTGATAAACCAAAAGTTAAAGCAATTACTAATTGATTACATAACTACTGTAATCATCATTACAATTACAATTATTACAATGAAATCGATTACATAACCCTCATTATTTATTGACATGAAATCTAAAAGTAGCAGAAATTATGACAGTTGTATATTGTTTCCATATAATAATCTACTATGTGAGTATGTTTCCTTTTCACTAATGAACAAAAAAGAATATGATTCTGATTGATGATATATTGTTTAATTCATGTTAACTTCACAATAGGATATTGTGATAGACAACTATCTAAGGTAAAATTCTATCAATTCTTTTTTTATTGATTTTTAGGTATCCCTAAAGAAATTGAGTATTCTGCATTATCAAATCCATATCCATTTGCATCGAATGCAAAATTTTTAATTTGTCCACAAAAAAATAATAATTTTACTTATCTTATTCATCCTGATAATGATGATACATTTAATGATAATTCTAATGATTTAAATGAAGTAATCACTGAATATGATTATTGTCCAATAGAACAAGTAACATTACGTATGAAAATTTTATGGAGTAAAGAAGATATTATTATAAATGATGATCAAACTATTCAACCATCTTCATCATTATCGGCAACAACAACAACAACAACAATAGAATCTTCTTCTTCAGAATGTGATTTAGATTATTATTCATTGATGGCTAATCGTAAAATATGCAGTAAGTAATTGTTCCCTGGTTTAGGTATAGTTTCAATTGATTTTTTTTGTTTATTATTTTCATTACAACATAGTACCAGCTGGTGAACAACTATAAACTACCGAATAATAGATAACTTTGGATGTCATAGATTAAGACTTCCGAACAGTGCAGTACAAAATCTGTAATTCCTGACTATACACTTGTTTTCATATACCAACCTAAGGTCAAAGGTTAGGTGAGAAGTTTCAGACGAGGCCACTCTATAAAGAGACTTCGATTGTGTTTTTTTTAAAGTTATAGTGTACATATCCTTATTATGCTTAAAAGAACAAATATATGGACGTCAAGGATTTATATATTTAATTATTCCTAGCCATTTCTCAATCTGCTCACTCACATAACTGGTTGGTTAAGCACATTTCGAGTGTAGTATCCGTGTCGGATATCATGGATTGAGACACTTTATATCTCCAAATATTTTAGTTACTTAGTAATTTATAATTAATTTTGGTTTAGATCAACCTTAATAAGGGGAACTTTCATCACTAATAGTGGTAGTTATATTATAGACTTCAGTTCTGAATTATTTAAGATTGAAAAGCATCTTCGGTTCAATCTTCAGACTCCCTATAACTGTACATATTTTTTTCTCTCTGATTTATGTTATCTTTATGCTTCATGTTCTTTGAACTGATTTACATAATGTCAGTGCACAAAAACGACGTAGAAATTTCCCAATAATCTGAATTTACTGGTTAATGGAAAATATAAAAATCAATGAATTTATATTTAACTCAACCAAGAGATCATAGTCTACTTAGTTTATGTTGGAGAGTTCAAGCTCTTTCTGATATAATTTATGATTTAGTAACTATCTATAACTAACTACAATAATTTCGTAAAGTTTATGTAATTTATCTTTCCGTACACAAAGATCATCATTTGGTATCCAGTCCAAACTATCTAATTCTTGTGCCTCTTACGAACTTTTAATATTCGTAACTCAAAAAAGGCATTCATCTGTTTATTATTGGGAAGTTATAGTGCCTGGATAAGTTTACGTGTTCACACGAGCAGATATAACTGAGCTAGGATGTATGTTTCAAGCTGAAATCGGTCAGGAAAACCATAAGGACAACTGTTTGGATTTTACGATTATTTAGATATTTATTACTCAATTTAAGAAGATAGTTTGAAACTGATCTTTGTGACAAGTATACATTGCATACACACCTGAGTTGCACAAATCAAATCGACTTAAGCATATATGCCAATTTAGAACGAGAGGATTAGCTCCGCTTCCCTTCTTTTATTTGCTGCCCATTAGTGTTCAATCCAAGTTATCCAACTAAACATTAAGTGTGAATTTGAAATGCACAGGTCAGAAACCCATGTACTCCTAGCATACATATTAGCATGAATACGGTCCATGTAACGGTTTTTTTTTGCCCAAATATGCACTATGTACATCTGAAAGATATGAATTAAATCAATCTATTACTCTCAAAACGCATACATATTCATAAGTGCTACACCCTTTGTTGTCCAGCACGAGTTAAAACCTGATTTTTGGATTTAGTTTCACGATAGTGATTGTTTAGACCGATATCTATAGACTTTCCATGCTGGTTAATAATGCACAATCCTATACGTGAAGTTCTAGGCCAGATTTTACTAAGGATAGCGCATAGCAGTCCATTTTAACTACCTATAGTTGTAAACGATGGATCTCGAAGGTTGAGTACTTTGATACGTTGCCCGTATTCGACCACAGATAACTTTACACCATTCCTCACTTATAATGAAACTTTCACTTTGGTGAAAACAACAAATTTATTGATGAAAATATTAAACTAAATTTACTAATGTACCATAAATGCTCAGTCAACGCTTATTTCGTAGGACTTAAACAATAACTATGCAAGGAGTAAGTTTGAAAAAGTGTAAAATCAGTTAAAACAAAATATGTCAACAATGTAATGAGACCATTGATGCTCTATCTAAATAATATACGAAGATATAAATCTTAACACTAAGTATCTTAATCAATAATGGCTGGAACCATTGGATATCATGGTTCGAAATGATATCCATATCTTGAATTCTGTAGCCTAGTATCAGATGGTGATTGGAGGTAGTTCCCGCAGTGTCGAGTCACCTAGACTGGTGGCCACATTGCAACATGGTCGATAGCATTCGATCTGCATTAATAATAAGGACTAGACAAGCATGACATTGGTCACCACCCAGTGATCAATCAATTGTGTGTAGCCTAGTATTATTGCATATATTCACCATCTAGTTGTGTTATTTTTTTTCAGTCGATTCTTCTCAAAGTAAAACTGTCGATCTATTACCAGATATTGATGAACAACAAAAATTCAATCAAAATAATCATATAAATTTACCAATTATTGAAACAATTCAAGGATTAAATGAATTACCTAAAATCAATAAAAAAGGTTATCCATCTGGTATTTATTATTTTAATGGTTCAATGCATTTTGATTTAAACAAATTTAATAAATTTCATAAATTACAACGATTTGATAATCAATTATTTACAATAAATTTTTGGATGAAACATTCACCAATATTTAATAAACAATATCATGAAAAGAATTTATTAAATAATCGAGAGAATATTTTATGCAGTTCCGATGAATATGGTAAGTAGTTATTAGTTATTGTTTTAGTAATTGATTGAGATCATGAATTGATTGATTTTAGACAACCATTGAATGTCTGAAAGCACTGGATGGTCGTTTCGTTCTAGTGTGGAATTCCTCAGCAGTAAGGATCCACGATCCTGCCTCGCAGGATTCGAACCCAGGACCTATCAGTCTTGAGCTTGAACACTTAATGTCTAGACTACTGAACCAGCCGTCATCCAATTGTGTTATTGTCTAACTTCAACTAATCCACGAAATTGTGCAACCATCTTCCATTGTGTTGAGGTAGATACCTGTCTCTACCTGACACGGATTATCTCTACTGGTCACGGTTTCTTACTAGAACTCCGAGAATACTCTTACATAGCTAGTCACTAGTGAGCTAGAACCCCATGGAAAACCTGGTAACTTTAATTGACTTATGAATTCAACTACTAAATTGCTACAATATCCACGAAACCCGTCTTTTGTTATTGTTTTTTTTATTATTATTTCCCTTTTGAATTCAGATTACAAGTGAATAATATAATAAGTGAAGTGAATATTTCCTTTTTGTCGAATAAAATTTTAAATACAAATTATGATCAGTTGAAGAATTATTAATTACCTGCTACTTTATATTTTGTGAATTGTTAGGTTAATGTTGTATTCTATGAGCTTAATAGTTCCATTACACCATATCTTTAGCGGTTGTTCAAAGAAGAAGTTGATGATGAGAATGCTTTTTTGGACAGCAATTAAAGCGACACGATTAAATCATCCAGCTAATAGATTACAATATCACTAAAATTATCTATTTGGGTTGAAAATCTCCATCATCACTATATTATATTCTTCCATTATGCTGATAACAATTTAAATGTATATGCTATTTTGTAATATTCTTTCGTCATCCAGTATGACAATTACTTTTGCAGACAAACAATAAGCTTGTAGAAGTTCACTGTACATCAAAACATTATGCGACTTTATTTTGCATAAAACAGGAATTATGAAATCAATATACGAACGGTGACCTCCACAAATACGTTTAATGATCATGTTAAATTAGGTTGTTTAATTCCTTCTATTGTCTTTCTAGTTTATCAAACATGGAACAAACATCGGCCTATTGTTTCATACTTGTCCGGATCGTTGAGAGGAATCACGTATAACTCTTCTGTTTCTTCATTGGTGAAAGACATATTTCGCTACAATGTGTGGTTGTAAATTTGATTTTTCTTGGTGAAAGAGACTACTACATTCGTAAAACTGTACCCGTTCTATTCTCCATAAGATTCTTTAAAAATCATTGTTACAACACTGACAATCAGCTAGACAGGTCGCATTTTAAATTATTTGCTTAAGTGAAACTGTAGTATACTCTTAAACTAGAGATTCCAAAAACTCACTTTCAAAACTGAATATCATAAATCAGCTACTTGAATACACAATCAATTTTTGAAGTTCGCTCAAACATTTGTCAATTGATTAGCCAGCACAAATACAATTTCATTTCCTCTTACCATCACTTAATTTAAAACGATATCATTGGACTAATTGATACTATTGTTATTATTATTATGTTAAAGAAAAGAATCGGCATCACTTTGCTGTGTTTCTGCATAATTGTAAACTGGTTGTATTGATACGTCGTGAACCAACCAATGAATCCACCCTATATTCTGATTCGTCTCAGTTACTTCCATCTCAATGGCGTTTCGATGTCGACGAAGTATGTGATTCGAATTGGCACCATTATTCGTTGACCTATCGTCCACCAGAAACGACACTTGTAAATGGACAAAAGACACTTGTATCCAAGTCAGAAAGTGATATTGAAGTCAGTATATTGTGTTCGTTTTTCCTCGAGTATTCCTTTCATTTTGGTTGATTTTCCCATCTGAACAGGTTTATAACATTTGATCCCGAAATCGGTTACACATGAAATCACCGTGACTAGAAGTTCGAATACAACGGAAGTTAACGGTTATTGTAAGAATAATTTATCGATTTGTGAAGCGATACTCTGTAACAGTTGTCTTGTAACTACTAAATATCTAGGTTTCTGTGCATTAGTATTCTTCAACTAGAATTATTTAGAATCTTGCAGCAAACTGACTGATGTGAATGCATCAACACTACTACTGAGTGCACAAGCACATAATTGATTACTACTCAATAATAAGTTGATATAAATGTATTTCGTAGATTTGTTGAGAGTTGAGAGTATGTGACTAGATCATTGAGTAATACAAGTGAAATCCAATGTTAGAGGATCATAGCTCTCAAGTTTACATATATGTTCTGATGACTAGTAGTCAGTGGCATAGAACGAAAATCCATGTACTTCTACTGCTTTGTTTATACCGGTGAATAACTTAACAAAGTGACTACACTGATAAAATATGAGTAACACTGTGGTAATGACAACTACAACATTGGTTACTACTAAACAATTGATGATTGTTGAAATTTTTAGTTAATAAATCAATTTGTATTTGATAATGGATTATGAATCTCTTTAGCGTTTTCCGTCGAAAAAATCCAACAGTTCTAACTTATTTTATGGTGAACAAAATAGTTGTTTTCAGAAGTTCGTCAAACGTTCTAGGAACTTTTGTGTCAAATTATCACAAGGAAATATTTTACTTTTGATAAGTCGATAACCCAATTACACAAGATGATACATGATTCTTGTGTCAACATAGATAAGTGGATAATCATTAAGAATTTGTTCAGAACTTCATCAATATTTTTGGTCATTCACTTGTTCATTACTGTACTGCTACTCCTTGTAATAATTTTAGGTAAATACGTAGTATACTGATCTTCTAGGGTCATTTATAGGAGCTTATATTGTCTTTAACTTGGATTCTCTGTAGTTTGGGAATAAGAAATATTGTATACCGACACAATGCTTTATGGGTTAGGTGCTCCCTCTTGGAGATGAAACTCGTGGCTTCGATGTTTGATTAGGCTATAAATATGAGTAAAAATATTTATTTACTACTTTTTAGTTTACAATAGTAGTCCTAGCCGAACTGTTATTAATTAGACCATAACGAAAACCACTCGGATATACTGTATATACTATACAATATATATAGTTCGTCTTTCAGTCTGACATACAAAATTTTCTTCTTAGTTATGACATTTATTTTGGTAAACTTGATGATGTTGTGACTTTTTGCCCTGTTTATATCACGTGATAAAAAGCCACCAGTCAGAATGTCGACTTTCATGATCTTGTCTACGAGCTAACTAATAACTCTCCAACTAGCAATGGTAGCCTTGATTCAACTCTAAAACACTACTAGTCCTCGATAAATTAGTTCTCCTCTTTCCTCGTCTGTTGAGTCCAGAACACAATATCAACCCCTGTTATGTATGAACCATATATTTCAGACATACATAGTTATTGTACAAGCAGATGAGACTGCATCACATCATCAAGTGAAAAATAACAATTCTACAAGATCAAGCCAGATGTGGCTTCGGTATGGAGGACTAAAACTAATAGAACGGGAATAAATCAAGTGGTACATCGTATATTAGTAGTTGATGTGTCGAACGAAAGCTTATGATAAAAGGAATATAGACACATTTCATCTAGTTACGTAATAATTATACAATAAAAATATATATAATAATAGTCCATAAATAATTCCTGCAAGTTACTATTCATTTAATCGTCAATGGATGTAACAGATTAAATTACTAACATATTATGAGTAGTTATTGATGATAGGTAGATCAGAATGTGTCAGTTTTGTTATATATTTTATCATGTGAAATGAGTGGACTGTTTTGAAGTCCTGTATTACAAAATGTCCTGGTAGACCCATCAAATCTTTATATTATCTATTTTTCTACAGCGAAAATCTTGTAAAAGGTCTTCCATCTGCTTAGATTTACCTTAACTAATTAATTATGCATCTTAACTACACAATTAAGTCATCTGGTTTAAGGCATATGTAAAATCTTACAAGCTATCACGTAGCTATATATTACAACATTTTAGCGGAACTACCAAATTGTTTAGTGTATTTTCTTTCTTCTGTATTCCTTAAACAAATAAGATTCTATTACATTAGGTCTCATTCATTAAATTTGCATTATGCAATGAAAAATGTGTCATAGGAACAAAATTAGTTGTAAACGTTTATATAAGAAGAGTAATTGCAAACAATCACTGTTTAAATAGATTTATATGTATTTATTGTGAGTACCCACGAGTTAAACGAATAAACGATAAGAATGGGTTGTTATATTGATATATTGATATCGATAATTATTTACTGTAACCAAACAAATGATACTGAGTAATTGGATGATTCATGTAAAATCAATCAATGAGTTATGATCCGGATAGAGGTTGACACGAAAGTGAATCAGCCCATGTTGTCACATACCTCAAAGTACTTCAGATAATATTGATATGAATAATATTGACTGGATATAGGACAATGCGGTTCGAAGAGAAGAGATTCATCCAACTAATAAATAGTGTGAATTAATTTTGGAGAATGCATGTATCTACGCCACCGTGATTGAGTTTGAACTATGCTACTCGAAAATCTCCAACCAACTAATCGAGGTTATTTAGTGGCCCTAATTAGGTAGTTTGCATCTCTAAATACGGCTCATCTAACAGTCAGAGATTTCACTAACTAATGTCATTTGGTGCTTTGTCCATTTCTAGTTTTTTGTGAACCTACTCCTACACCAACAGGCATAACATGTCGAGGTAGGTGGTGGTTGAGCATATGTAACACAAGTTCCAGCCAACTTCTTTGATGATGGTCCACAACCTTATTAATTAATTTTGAATATTTCACTAGTACCTTGTGTCTAACTTCAGCATTGCTCACCTGATCGTCCCACAAAATAGAAGCATGACGTCGAATACATCTGGAGTCAATTACTTTTAGCCTACATTTCTCTTCTTCTGTGAACTATGTTTCACAGCCATGAAGTAACATATAGCAAGCCACTGAAAGGTATACTTATCTTTTGGTTGAAAAACGAGCATCTCTTCCATAGATGTGATCTAAATCAACGAAAGCCAGCTGACCCTTATGAACCCGTGCTAATACCTCACCAGACATCGGGGTTTTTATAGAGCTGTTGACTAACAGGACGCTATCATTTACACATTCTCAGTGTATGAGAAGAATATACACTTGAGATTTCCAGCTTAAATCCAGTTTGCCTCAAGCTGTAAAACAACAATTGTGTTTTAGCAAAGAGGCTTTAAAAATCTTACATATCTTTCTGGTGCATCCTTAAGTTACAAAAGCTATCAAAAACTCCCCGATCAACGGAGTGAAATGCAGGGATTACCTTAGCAAACAAAATTACACTCGGGTGTCAGTAAGTGTTTCAGTTTTAAAACCTGTCAAAATTTACAAATTTAGTCAATAAATCCTCTTATAGGTCGTAAAACAGCTTGGTTTTTACAGGTTTGATCACCTTGACTAACATTTGGTGTTGACTGATTGTGTAGGCTAACATTTGGATACTGCATTAGTCGAAATAACTATTCCGTATCTATCACAAAGGCTTCTTGATCATTCGACATAGACTGAGACTATCATCAATCAAGACCATTCAGATCACTTCCTACTTTTAGATGTTAGATAATGTTTTGATTAGCTTAACTGCTAACACTAAATCACCATTCCTAAAAAACTGTAGAGTTAGTCTATCATATATATATATATATATATATATATATATATATATAGCATTGTGAAGTGTGCTACTTATGTAAACATAAGTAGTATATGACGTGAATACTGAACAGAATGTCTGGCAGCAGAGAGACGAGAAGATCGAACAATAAAGAATGGAGAAAGAATACAATTTGTACGGAAATGCAAGAACAAAGAGAATCTGAGTCATTTGAGACAATTGGTGAACAATTTGCAAATTAATGATTTAATATATGGTTGTTGGATTTCAGTAACTAGTTCTGTGATTTGTTGTTTAATGTATTCCATTGTCCCCACCTGTGTTCCGTTCGCTACAGCATCAGTCCTTGAGGTCACTAACTTCTGGTCTGAGCCGTGTTGGTAGGTGCAGACTACTTGGTTGCGGTCCTTGTGGCTATTGCAACCAATGGTTGGAGATTGTGTATGACATGGCTCAGAATCGATCAGAATGGAGTCAGTGTATGCACTCTTTGTCTTCCCTTAAACTGTGGGATTAATATTTTTTATGCCTTTCTTTCTAATTCTTTCTTTGTGTACTATATCGTTATACACAATCTTTCGTTCATATATTACCACCATTGAAGTGACTGTTTCAATGAATTTGGTGTTTATCTTGTTGTTCTAATGAGGTATGGCAACTTCGATCAATGCATATATATGCCTGGTCGTACGTTGCAGTTGACTGACTGATATTTATATGCTTTTGAGAAATGACAAAACTATTAGTCATTATCATTGCCATAATATCTTCTCTGTTGTTTATGTAGTTACAATTGTATTTGGATGGACGATTAGTACCAAATAATCCTGAACTGGTGCAAATTGCTGAAAATATGCCTATGGTACATTTATCTGTCAAAAATCATGAATTTGTTCGTACTTCAGTTGGCGCGTGTTGGCATGGACGTAGTACTCAATTTGCTCAACATTTTGTCGTAAGTCTTCTATTTGTCATCATTATTGTTTTTCTAAACCTACTAGTTCATTTTCATTGCCTAATGGAGTCAGTAAATGATCAACAACGTAGAAACTGGCATAATCAGACGTCAACTCGATTTCCTACAAATCCAATTAATGTAGTGAGGAAAAATATTCACATTGTGGAACTCGATCCGAAAATTTGATAATCAAGTATGTTGAAAAGAAAGAAATAGGTAGATGTTTAGTGGAACAAATACTATGTGTGTTTGGCTCGACGTATTCTGTAGTGGTTGTTCGTTTTCTTAAAAAAATGAAACGCTGATGTTCTCTAACAGTCTGAAATAAAGGGTTAAGGAATAAAGGTATGTTGAAATCATTCACGGGAAATTAATGGACTTTCAAAATCATTATTTTGTAAACTAAATTCGTTAGCACTGGTTACTTATGTACAAAAACTGGTGAAAAAGCGTGGATAGCGCCATAAGATTTTTCACTCTATCGTCATCATCGTAAACTTTTGGGGCAAAGGAAGAGACGTTGATCACAGTAACAACATTATATAATCCTTCTTTTTGATTATAGAAGGACAATAACACTTAAAATGTTGTTTTTCCAAGGGAAATTCCTTGTTAATATGATATTCTGATGGATTGAGCTGTACAATTTCCTCTTTAATCTTAGTTCACCCGACAAAGTTCTATTAGATCATCATGAGTGTTGCATTAATGAATGAGTTACTGTATAGAGATGTCTTTATAGATTTTACATAATATAAAGGTCATGTGTACTATACACTAAATTAGCCTGATAACTACTGAAAATTAACAGACAACAGATTATTATTCTATTCCGGTTTAAAACATCTTGACAATACACAACCCTTCGATGAAACAAATGAAGCGAAAGCAGAATACCTTCGGAAGTTTTCTGGTAAAAAGATAATACTCATTCAAAAATAAGCTATTTCTAGTAAAAAAGATTATTGTAGATCACTTGTTAATCAGTGAAATTATGGTCCTACTTACACGATGATCAACGTAGTTACGCATATTATTATTAATATTATTATTATTATTATTATTATTATTATTATTATTATTATTATTATTATTATTATTACTGAATGCCATTGATGCACATACTGTCTTATTTTCACCATTGAAAATACATAAACAAGGGTTATCTTGCTGGTTTAACGTTTACAAATGGATATGTTCAATCGGATGAAGAAATACTTTGTCTGACCAATTGTGAACCACGTCTAATTATCAACGATCCAACATCATTCAGTTCAAACACTAATCGTTTCGAAACAACAAATATTCGTAATTCTCATTTGAATAGTATCATTATTCAAGCTAAAAGTTTAAATGAATTATCTAAAATTCTAAGAAATGTGACATTTTATAATCCAAGATTAGAATATAAACCACGATATCGACCGGAACCAGTGGCTATACAATTAAATACTTTGTTTGCGTAAGTAATTTATAAAGACATCGGGATATATAGTATTCTTTAATTTTTGGTGGACTTTCGTTCTCTCAGAGAATTGGTTTAATCGTAAAACTTTGATTGTTCTTCTGAACAATATCATCGGCATAAACGTTAAGTTGAATTGAGACAGTCATAATTATGCTGTTATGGAAGTTGTTAGATTCCACTCAA
Organism: Schistosoma spindalis; assembly: GCA_946903255.1. Taxonomy (NCBI): domain Eukaryota; kingdom Metazoa; phylum Platyhelminthes; class Trematoda; order Strigeidida; family Schistosomatidae; genus Schistosoma; species Schistosoma spindalis. The sequence goes on from OX336420.1 coordinate 4,554,400, forward strand.
ATCACGAATTGACCTAAGTTAGAGAAACACTGGATAGAAATTTCGTCCTTGTGTGGCACTCCTCAAAAGCACTCATCTGTAACCCCGCCACGGGAAAACGTATTCAGGAAGTCAGTCTTTCATACAACATTTAACCTCTAAACCACTGAACAATCATCTAACGGTGTACGTGTCTAAATTCGATTAGTTCAGGATATTACGCAAGCATTTTTTATTGTCTTCGATGGATCCTGTGAGTGTACTTGTCTAACTTCAACCAGTCATCTCCTACACCGTCGAACGGTAGCTCAGTAGTTTAGAAGCTAGACGTTTGCACAGGAGATCGCAGGTCATGTGTTCGGTTCCCTCGTACGGGATCGTTTATACGCACTTATAATGAGTTCCATACCAGAAAGAAACGTTCGTCCAGTGCTTTCAGGTTTCATTGATTGTATAACTTCTATCGGTTTATGATTTAAAAGAATCGAGATATTCGAACTCCGTATATGAATGGCAGCTTGCATTGTTGGCCTTATTCTTTAGCAATGATTGTTGACCTTTACCTTTTCGTTATCTGTAAAGTAATTTTGATTGCTTCCTCCATTGACTTGACCCCTGTTTTATATATTTGTCGATGATTTTTGCTATTACTTGAATAATTGGGTCGATTCGGATATACTGATTGACTGCTAGCTGAGGTTATTACCACGCTTCTAAAAATTATCCGACCATCTTAATATCCCCTTTGTCAAAACTTTCAACATTTTTCCAGACAGGCGTGTATCCCTAGTTGTTCACACGGATTAATGTGAGCGAAGACACCCTATAGGGCTTGGTAAGTATTTAATGTCCTTACGTAGAAGGCATCCACTTTGTCCAATGTAGTGTTTTATTGTTGGATTGAAAATATGTTTTTGTTTGCTAATTTATGAGTTCTAGTAGACTTTGACTTCTTGTAGTTTGGATGATCTTTCTCATTGGTAAGAAGCAGGTATAAAGTGTCCTTTAACGGATTTTCATTTCGTCAAGGTGAATTGTAGCGTAATTATTTATTTTCCTACTTAAATTATTGGATGGTAACACACTATCTATGAAACAGTCAGTTATCTTTAGAAAGGTTGAGTGATACTCGTAAGTGATTTCAAGTTGCACAGTAGCAAACAAAAAAATATCGATCAAAAGAAGAATAAAGATGAGATAAAGGAATACTTATTAGCATGAAAGATTTGAGAAGGTTTTCCTACTTCTACATTTGACTAAGGACTGAATTTAGTTATGAACGACTATTGAAAATCAAGAGGCTCACAGCCACCGCTTCAGCCTACTATATGGAAATACCTAGTAATCCTTACTTGCGACCTAAGCATAGATCTTCAGGTGTTGCTTAATATACTATTTTTAGACTATTGTGTTGGTACCAATAAGAAGTAATTTGTCTGCTTGATTAATCAGATTACAACGCGAACATAAATATGTTGACTTGTGGAATTCACCGAAGATGTTGATTAAATAATTCTATTTTGAATATATCCGAACTTTAAGGGAAAGTTTTAGTGATACCGTTTCGGAATTTGAAATAACTATATTACTTATTTAGGCAGTTATTAGTGTTATTTTATGCTATTTTGTTTCAATCTATTCATAGGTATGCAACAGATTGTGAAATACCCTCAACATTTAATCAAGTAATTCTAATTAGTCCATTACCTCCAACTAAACAAACATTAATTTCACTTGATACCTTTAATTCAAATATTCGTACGGATCGATATCTTCATAGGCAGTACCATAGTCATAATCAACCAAGTCACAATTATCAACAATCGAATGTTCATCAACCGACAGAAAAACAACAATTTCATGGGTATGCACAGAAACATGAAAAAGAAACTCTTGAAAGACTGTCTACCATTAAGCTACCAGCTTCTACTCATCGAAACCAATCGATAGATCAGTCATTCGATAAAATATCAACATCATCACCAATCAATTCACTAGTACTGTTTAATGCAGAACAATCCGAACATACGAACAAGACATTCACATTGAGAAATGTCACATTAGCTAGTTTATCTACCGGAGTCTATATATTTCCATACATAACAATCATGTGGAAGACCCCATTGGAACTGTTGAATTTTAATAATACATGTAAGAAAAAAAGAGTATCTTATTTGAGGACTTTTTGTATGATAGATTATTTCTTTCGACGTACTTTGTGCTAAATATTTCAACACGATTAAATACCTTTTGTTGGTCTTTTTGGAACGATAGTTAGAATTGAATATCATTAAGAAAATCACTTTGGGGAAGGAGGTGCATCCAGCGATTAAGCCCCAAAGAGGAAGAAACTCACTTCTTAGACGCCATTATTAAACACTATCTAAAACATATAATTAACTTGTGACTGCAGTCATTACATCGAACAATTGATTCAAGGTTCCCGTATATGAATAGATTCTGATTAGATTTATTCATGACTGTCAACAACGAGAAATTACTAACTGCTAAGAATGAGAACATTAAAGTGGTGTCCTGTTTATATTTACCACTGTTTAATGCATCAATAACTCCACTACTATTAACGTGTACACCTTTTGAAGTAATTACTTTGATATCTAATTTTACTAACCAGAATTCAGTAATCAAGTACTGGTTTGCGTATTTAGTGGCTTTGAGAGACTGTTTTGTTGTGTAGGACAATCTGTGTTCAGTGTGAGGCAACTACCCACCGAAGGCAGTGGAAGATGTTTATGCAATGTTGTGGACTGACTAAGGTTAGGCAGTAACACGGTTAGATGTCGAATCAGTGGTTATGAGGTTAGGCGTCCACGCGAAACGTCATTACAGTGCTTCCAGGTTTTCAATTGTGGTCTAACTTGGATCAGTTCATAATTTCAATGGAATTCAGAAATCTCCACAACCCCTAAATGTAAAATCCTACTCAGAGTTCCAATGACCCAATTAGGCGCGCTCTGAATGAACAATTGTTTCAAGGTAGAATGACGTAAACAGCGAGTTACCGCTGTTTGTAGGACTGTTTAAGAGACATCAATAAACCACTTTAAACCGAGTAGATCTTGATAATAAATTCTTTGAAAATATATCCCTTCGCTGAACTTTAGGTTTTTTAATACTTAAATGGGAATTATACGTTAATTAACGAAAGATGATTCTCACACACAGTTTATCTCGGTATCATTATGCAACATCTCAATTTGTGAAACGGTACATCATCAAATTAACAGAAAATAACCAGGATGAAAATAAAACAAGTCGAAATAGTAGTTTTAGTAGTTATAGAGCACTGGATCATTTGACTGAACTTATTAAAACACAATTATTAAGATATTTGTTTAATTTTAATTTTCCATTACTTCATTACATTTTAATAATTTCTCATTTAATATAAATCTTTCAATAAAACAGTTTGCATCAGTATGAAGATTATTAAGTTTTTTTAATTGAGATCATGAACCGATTGATGTGAAACGAAACAGCTATCCAGTGCTTCCTGGTTTTCAGTGGTGGTCTAACATCATTTGGTTCATGATCTCAATCAAAAACAAAAACAGTTTTCATGTTAGTAAATAATTCAAATTATTTATCTTATTGAAAACAAGCTTTTTCAAACAATTACATGATTATAGATAAGTGAAAAACAACATATCCAACTCCCTTTTCCTAGAAAAATAAATAATCATCCTGTCAATATGTATTGTAGAAATCAATTAATTGATAAACCAATATATTTGTATATCACCGTAGTAATAAGGAAAAATGCATTCGCTATAAGTATAACCGTTAGTTAATCCATATATACATACATATCTACATCGAGAGAGCCAATTGGAATGTCCAATTATAAGTTCAACATTATTCTTGTTTACATACAAACTATGATTCAGTGATAAAAGGAATCTATGTATTTTTAATATGCTAAGAAAAACAAATCGTACAAAAAATGAAAACAGGAATCTGTAATAACAATTCATTCATAAAACTAACATTCATCAAAGTTCTCATTTTGGTCATTAATCAATAAATATGAGACAGAAAATTAATCTAAATGGTTTATGTAAATTACTTTTGTATGTTCTTACTAATTAATCATGATAGAGAGAGAAACTTAATGGGAATCTGTCGCCAGATCATAACTATGCTTTATGCGTAATTTACGTAAATTATTCGTTTTCTTGAACTGATATCTGCTCCAAAATTCCCTGGTATGGCTGAGAGTGGAGAGAATACTTTCTCCCTCTCCAAATGCTCTCGCATGGTCACGTGCATATATAACCACTACTAGGGAAGTCCTACGCACTGCCTTCTCGCGACATTACTGTTGTTTACGAAATTCAGAGGACGAAAAGCGAATGTCTAGCCCATTAACCGGATTGGTGGACACAGAGAGTCCACCTAGGGGAGTTGAAAAACCCTGATTCCAAACCAATGGTGCACGTGGGCTCCAGTATTCTGAGGGAAGAAATGGTGTATGAACCAATCGTCGGTCACCGGCTACCATGGGACTGCATTTCCTGACGTTGCCCCACTGCTTTGTGGACTAGACTTTTGGGTCGAAGGCTCTGCGTGTGGTCTTCTAAGAAAACCATCTGCTTTGGTCTGAGCACCCGGCCAGTATCTCAGCCCTCACACAAATCGAATGACTTATATGGCGCATATCTATTTGGCACCTCCTTGTACCAATGTTTATGTGTTTAAATAAATAAATAAAAGTGGAGAGAACTGCTGAAAATCGAAGGTACACTGAACAGCTGCATGATATGAATCGAAGGCGTATAGTTACCACCTAACAGGTAATTCAGTCCAGGACTTCCAGATCTTGTGATGAGTATAACACCTATTCGGATTATTATTAGCATATTTTTCGGTATCATAATCGTTCATGTTGTTGGTACTCGTGTCAAAACATGGTATCAATCTATGAATTTAACGAAAGTTGGATTGAACCTACTCAGTGAATAAACACTATCAATGTGGAGTATTGGTAATCATCGTAACGAAGGGTCAGAGACAGTAACCTCATTCAAAACAAGTCACAACGACGTAAACATATTCAGTTCATAACTTAAAATGTCTATACCATTCATTTCAAGAATCCATCCATTTTTCTTAAATCAATTCATTTATGCCCTAATGGTTACTACTAAATACCTATCGTTGCTACTTATACTAATCTGCAATTAGACTTGATAACTCCATTTGACAATTCTTATGTGGTACGGCAACTTGAACCGATGCACAAATGTACCTACCATTATCGTTTGATGTTCTACATTAGGACTCTATTTCACTATTTCTTACTTTAAACACTCAACACATTATGCACTAGGCTACTTAGTCTATATATTCATTAACTTGTTCAGTATTTTATTTGTAGGAGCTCGCATTTTCATGTTGTTGATATATCTATCCATCTGAATTCAGTAGCTCAGTTGATAAGGCGTTGACATTTGCACAAAAGTCATTGAGTATTATTCCCAGTCGGAATATCAACACTTGGATCCATGTACATTCAGTTAAGAAATCTCAATTAGGAAGAAACATACATCCTGGATTCTAATGCGAGGTATTATCCAACCGATAAAAACATGTAAATAAATGACAATATAGAGGCGCTTCTTTTGAGACTGGCAAATGTCAATAGAAACTGGATCAGTTGAAGTTCTTAACAAAAATAACTGGAATATACGAATACTTATAAATAAAATCATAGAAATTGTTGAAATCCTGTTATGACTTCATTTTTAACATTCAAATTGTATGTTTGTTATTTTTCATATTCTCATGTTTTGTTGAAGTCTATATTATAGACTAAACTCAAACTTCACACTATACATATGATGTTTTAATACAAATGAAGTCTTTTTATGACCCAAATGTAAAGTCAAACAGAATGTAAGTTGTATAGAAATTCTGTTAACACTATATATATAGCTCTTCGCCTGTAATCACACATAAGGTTTTATAAATTTTCATTTATGTAAATGAATTGAAAAATATTGTTTTCTTTTCTTTATGCCAAAATCTGTTAAAAGATGTGTCCTTGATAATGCATACTTTTCTAAATTTATGCCTGTGTTTTACTATTTTATTATAATGATTCAATAGTTGAATTCATGATTCAATTAAAGCCAGACCACCATGAAAAACCTAGAAGCACTGGACGGCCGTTTTGTTGTAGTGTGGAACTCCTCAGCAACGTACACCCACGATCCCGCCCCGCGGGATTCGAACCCAGGACCTAACAGTCTTACGTGCGAGCGCTTAACCTCTAGACCACTGAGCAAGACGGTGTTAATATCCAACTACAAACAATCGACAAAGTTTCGCCACCGTTATCAGTAAGTTACTATCTCGCAACAGACTTGGTTGAACTCCACTGGTCACGGCCTCTAATATGAACTACAGGATACGCACTGCTGAGGAGTCTCACTGTAAGACGATACAGCCATCCAGTGCTTCCAGGTTTTCCATGGTGGTCTAGCTTCAATTGACACATGAATTCAACTATTAAATTACTATAATATCTACAAAAACCCTCCTTTGATTATTATTTTATTAACAATTTTTTTTTGGTATAGATTGATGTCAACTTCTTTAAAAGCATTCAATTTAAATTGTGCGCTATTTATTTAAATTGTATTATTCAAACAAAATTTCACATTATTTTTTTAATATTTAGCTTCAGAATTCGAGCAAACAATTTCATCATGTACAATTAATTTATGCAAAATTGATCCATTCAATACTGTAGACAATATTCTGTCTATTTCAGAATATATTTTGTTAAATCCTAAATATATCAAAAATGATATAAAAGTATATCAACGTTCAAATGGATTTCTTATTCATGGTAATTCAGGTGTATTAAGTTACATGAATGCATTGAAACATATTCAATGGTTATGTAAAGATGAACAAACTAATTTAACTAGACGTTGTTTTAATGTATCATGTGAAGCTATGATTCAAATCTATGAAAAGGATCAATTCATAATGAGGAAAATTAATAGCAATACTATAAAATCTGAAGTAAGATATTCTTATATGTTTATTATTACATTCATTTACATAGTTTTAGATTTATACAGTTATTTGTTTCAAAATTTAGATATAACTAACTATTATGGAGTTGAACCGGGTCTGTTGTGAGATAGTAACTCACTGAAGACAATAATCGATGTATTAATTAATTTTGCGGATTAGTTGAAAATTAGACATCAACACCTTTGGATGCCTGCTGGCTCAGTGGTCTAGAGGTTAAGCGTTCGCGCGCGAGATCGATAGATTATGGGTTTGAATCTCGCGAGGCGGGATCGTGGATGCGCAGTGTTGAGGAGTCCCATACTAGAACGAAACGGCTGTACAATGTTTCCAGGTTTTCCATGGTGGTCTAGCTTCAATTGACTCATAATCTCAACTATTCAAATTACTATAATATCCACAAAAACCCCTTATGATATTATGATAGAGTTTTTCCCTTAGAATTAGTTATTTAACGTATTACTAGTTACATTAACAGGCATGTGTCATTCTACAATGAATGACTCTGTGAATAAAGGTAACAGAGACAATGAAATTTGATTACAAAAGGTTGTAAGTATATTGGAAAAATTAGGTCACTCAACAGCTAATATTACTATTGATTAATTGGCCTTAAGGTTGGCCGGTGGAGAAGAAGCGCTTAAATATATTTCTTTAGTACACAGAGCTCCTGTTTCTTCACCTGGATGGCTACCGCTTCAGCCGTTTGAAGGACTTTAAGTCTGACAAGCTTTAGCAAAAAATTACTGACCGTATAAATAATTGAAAAGGATTGCTTTATAGTGGCACTATGACCAGCTTGTAGTAAATGGGGTAATATCGAGCTGTTCACCTTCTTCACCAAACCTTTGCTTAGCCACGCTGAAGTGTTCGCGAGCACGAAAATGTAAATTCTACCTTCCTAATAGTGACACCGAGGCCAAAAGATGAATTACCTAGAATAACCACCTCATTTTGTATTTATCATTTCGACTGCTCCTGTGGAGCAAGTTATATTGGTCGAAGTTCTATGAATTTACATTTTCTTACTCGCGAAATAATTTTCCACTAAACATTTGGTCGAATTCGTAATTGCACTACTATTTCTCTCACCCTATCTGACCCATATTTACTCTGATCATAGATCTTAGAATTTCACTTAACATATATGCAGATTCAAGTTAACATTCTATATGAGTCTTATCAATATTAACAATTTTATTCTACTTTGTTTGACAATCCTAAATCCACATGCTTTAAGCTATGTACTTTACCAATTGAATTCATGAGTCGATTGAAGTTAGACTAACATGGAAAACATGGAAGCACTGGACGGCCGTTTCGTTCTAGTATGGTAGTCCTCAGCAGTGCGCTCACATGATCCCTTCCCGCGGAACTCGAACACACTGGACATATCAATCTCGCGCGCGAACGCTTAACATTAAACCAATGAGCTTGCATCCATCAATGTTAGTGTCTAAGTTCAACCAATCCAGAAAATTGCGCCACCATCCACCGCCACCCCTCTCTGATTATAATTATCATGTGCTTAGTAGTGACTGTCTCCAAGAGTTATTTCCTGGAGTCCTATTGAGAAGCCATGATCAGTGAAGTTCGACCGGGTCTGTTGTGAGATAATAACTCACTTAAGACAATGGTGGTGCACTGCTGAGGAGTCCTGTACTAGGTTTTCCATGGTGGTCTAGCTTCAATTGACTCAAGAATTCAATTATTAAATGTACTTTACCCTTAACCTTGACATTTTTGAGATTCTTAATTTGGATATATGAATTGTAGAACCTGAAGAGAATTTATCGAAAAAAAAGTTCTTCATTCAAACACTAAAATTAATAATCTTATTTCTGTTTTCCTAACTTCAACTTATACCAAAGATAAATCTTTCGATGAATATATTCTTGATAGAAGACTTGTTATTTATATCACTTTATCACAAGTATAAAATGGTTATTAATGTTGTTTGTACTCTGTTTAGTACGTAGAAAATATTTACAGTAGACTTGTTCAATGGAATAAATTCTCATTGAAGTCATGAGTCGATCTAATTATTGGTATTGTTTACTTGAATCTTCCCATTGATGTTTAGGACTGTAATTGATCAGTCTCTCTCTTATTGGCATATATGCTTACTGTGTGTATTGCTTCGATATTGCCTTAATTCACAAGCATTATAAGCAAAGATGGAAATATTCAATATAACGCGATGGCGTTTAAAACGAACGGTACTGGGTTCGAGTTCCGGAGTGAACATCAACTCTGGAATGCAGGTACATCCACCTGACGAGTCTCAAATAGGACGAAACGCGCATCAAACTGGATTCCACTGCTAACCACTATCCATCTTTGCTTATAAATTTAGAGTTTATTTTCTATTGAGAGTAAACTAAATATCCGTTTATGTGTTATTTCCAATTATATTCCTATTAAGCTGATTTATTGTATATTGGATAACGATAAAATTCAGAACATAAATTTCTTTCTGTTAAAAGCTCATCAACTTAGTGTTCACATTGACATTTAAACTCTGTTTGAATCACTTCAAATACTAGTGCTTTATATACTTGTATACTGTCATATTAGTTAATATTTAATAAATGGGTATGTTATATTAGTTTTTGGTATAATAGTTTTGTCATCCTGATTGTAGGTTTTTACTATCAATCAGTATATGAATTATTTGAATGAAATTACCTCTATTTACGTGATAGTTCTTAAATAAAATAAAATGTACTTTCTGAATCTTACTAGTAGGCGCTAGCTAAAATATAGTAATCATCATGTGAATGTAAGCTAATGTAAAGACATCTATTAAATTATCCCAGTTATCATTAAAAGCCAATCAGTAAGTCACAAGCAACGTAGAAACTGACATCTATTTAATCATACTACATCGGTACAAAGAGATGAAATAATCAAAATAAATGTCAGGGTAGTACTATTACTAGCAGTATTATCAGTGGTAATAGAAAAGATTAATCATAGGCTATATGATTCAGGAAGAATGGATGAATTTATGAAGCAAAAGGTATTAAATAATGTTAAAATTCACAATCTAAGTAAAGGCAATGACTAGATGGGTCTGCATTATTATGACCTATTTGTAAATATATCACCTATCATCTTCAATCATTGGTTACAATGATTGTTTGTACCTTAAATAGATAGTCTAGATCTATTAATTTCTGAATTCAAGCAACGTAAATATTTCAAAAAAGAAACATGCTTTTGTAAAAGAGGATTTTATTTTCATTTTGTCTTTCTATTTGAAACATGAAAAGATTTTGAGTGTTTAATTATAGTTCGGTTAATGGATTTATTTCTACTCTCATTGTTTGTTACAGATACTACTGAACCGTTTTCTTAATAATTTCAAAGTTAATTTTATTTTCTCATTTTATCTTTATGTATTCAGTTTGTATTATGAAGTGTTATGTACTTCGATAAAATTTACGACTACTTACTTACGCGTGTTACTCCTTCTAGAGGAGCATAGGTCTCCCACCAGCACTCTCCATCCAACCCTGTCCTGGACAATGCTTTCCAGTTGTTATATATCCTTTTCATGTCTACTTCTATTTCCCAGCTTAATGTATTCTTTGGCTTTCCTCTTTTCCGCTTCCCTTCAAAATTCCAAGTTAGGGCTTCCCTCGTGATACAGCTTGGTGATCTCTGTAATGTATGTCCTATCCATTCGCACCGTCTTTTCTTAATTTCTTCTTCAGCTGGAATCTGATTTGTTCTCTCTCACAGTAGGCTGTTGCTGATAGTATCTGGTCAACGAACATTGAGTATCTTGCGTAGACGATTTTTTTATAAATACTTGTACCTTCTTCATGATGGTTGTATTAGTTCTCCTCGTTTCTGCTCCGTACAGTAGGACTGTCATGATATTTGTATTGAAGATTCTGACTTCAATAATAGTTGACAGTTGTTTTGAGTTCCATATGTTCTTCAATTGTAAGAATGCAACCCTTGCTTTGCCAATCCTCGCCTTTACGTCTGCCTCCGATCCTCCTTGTTCATCGATGATGCTTCACAAGTACGTGAAGGATTCCACATCTTTCATAGTTTCTCCATCAAGTGTGATTAGGTTGGTGTTCTCCGTGTTGTATTTGAAGATCTTGCTATTCCTTAATGTATGTTGAGGCCTACTGATGCAGAGACTGCTGCTATACTAGTTGACTTCATCTGCATTTGTTCGTGTGTATGCGATAAGAGGGCTAGGTTATCTGCGAAGTCCAAATCGTCTAATTGGTTCTGAGCTGTTCACTGTATTGTGTACTTTCTCTCAGATGTCGAGGTCTTCATATTCCGGTCAACCAACAGAAGAAAGGGGAAGGCGGAGAGAAGAAAGCCTAAATTTACGACTAGCCAGTTTCTAATTATCTCAACAATATCAGAGTTATCAATTTGTTGTTCTTAATTACTCAATCGCATAAATAAAGAATGTGACCTGGCGAGAATAATCGGTTATAACATGGATAGAAACTTTTCCGGTGTTTTGTAAGAAGACAAGCATTTTCTAGGAAATATTCTAATTAGAACTATGCACCTATAGACTAAACTTCTCAGTAACTAATTAATTCTCTGTGAAGAAAAAGATTTTTTGACATGTTAGTTTACTTCAATTGATGTTCCTATAGCTAATATCCCTCGGAATTACTCGTTTTGCTATCAATATTAAGATCATTACTTTCTATCTAGTACAATTTAGGTTTATCAATAACGTTAAGAGACAAGCTCTCAAATGTTATCATTGATTTCAGAATGACTGATTTTTTTACATGTTTTTCAGAAAATTTCTAGAATATCTAACTCAAATGTGAACCCATAGATATTTTCCTTTCTATGTGCAAACTGACCTTAGAATTAATGTTTCCTTCCATACTATCCGTCTTTTGTTCACCCGTTCAAATTTCAAGTGTAAAACATGTCTAGAGAACTAGGAAATGGATAAAAGTTACTAACTGCCAGATTTACTAGATAGATGAGAAGTGTTTAAATAGTTTGAATTATTTTTTCTGGTTAGCGTTTTTTTTAGCAAGTTAGTCTTCTACGGGATGTGGTCGCTAACCCCATGCCCAACCCTCTTGCTTTATCCGGGCTTAGGACCGGCAGTAGCCCCAGAGAGGCTCCAGGAGGAGAATACTAGTCGACTGCCTATGCACCACTGAGAGTAATAGGCATAAGTAAGAAATTAAGTAAGATATATTTACTTTTCAACTAGATATCTCGTTTTTATGACAACTTTATGAAAGGTAGAAGTTATCTGTAAACTTATTCAAGAAAAACATGTGTTACATTCAAATCACATGAGATAAACAATTTATGTTAATAATTAAGTTATTTACGCTTAATATTTAATTCTTTTGTAAAATAATGTTAATCAGATTGTATACAACAATACTGAAGTGTATATACATTAAGTAACATGTACCTAAATAAGTTTGTTTGCCTTTATTTTTCTCCTGTTCTGATCGGACCATATTCAAATCATGTGCATAGTTGATTAGATCCATAGCTTTATTTAATATGATTTAATTTGATCTACTTTTGTTGTAATTTGTTCAGCTGTTATTGATGTTTTATCTCCCCCCACCACCAGTAAATTGTTGATAGATAAACAATTTATGTAACCTAGTTCATTTAAATTGATATCAGACCTTAACTATTGAAATGAGTTGTCTAGGTGGGTGCAAACTATCTAGTTGTGTTTTGCGCAATCATGGTAACCACTGTTCACAGATGATGGATGATATGCTTTAGAATAAGTCACAATTATATAAATTCATTTACTTTTTACACTGAGAATTCATTCTTCTTAAGGCATGTTATATACGCCTAATCTTTTATACTACTACTACAACTGATAAAACTGTTAGTACTTCTACTATTCTGACAACTGTTTTTTTGCTTATTCCATCTCTTTGTGGTGTGCTAACATGAACCGATACAAAAGCGTTGAAATAAACTTGTTCTAGCAAACAGTTAGGTAAATAATCATCTAGTATTAATTTGAAAGTCAGATTAATGAAATAAATTATTAAATTATCTGATTAGATAGAGGTAGGACAATTCTAACTAAATGTCAATTATAGCTTAGACCAGTAGTTTAGACTACTAGTCATCGGTAGAGAAATTTTTCATAAGTTTGTTTTGCTAGGAAAACAGTGATAACCTTACGAATAAATCGTGCAGTTCAGAAAAAGAAACACTGTAGAGAAAATCTTAAGGCTCTGAATAATGGTAACTGCTGATCAGTTACTGTAATATATACAGGTTTTTAAGCATTGTATCAGATAATCTCCTATCCCGATTTTCCGAAACTTTAAATTTATATGCAAAGATGGACAGTGATTAGCAGTGGAATCCAGGACGTGAGTTTCGTTCCATTTGGGACTCGTCAGTTGCCTGTACTCTGAGACTCGAACCCAGTGCCGTTTGCTTCAAATGCCACCGCGTTATCCACTTAACTACTGAGTCCTGATAGCCACCTGTTTTTGCAATGGGATGAAGTTTGATAAATCTTCAGTGTGACAAATCTTTATAGGACATTTAAAATTACATTTCACATTTTTTATTACTAGGATGGAAGTCTTTTGAAAGCTGTCTAATTTAGGTGATAATTTGAATCACATATATATGGATAGGCATAGAGCCTAATATATAAATGCATTAGCTAAGTCACCCCAGCCTAATTAGGACAACAAGATCAAAATAACAAAAGAGATCAAAATAATGTAGAAGCAGTGATAAAAAGAAAGACCTTGGAAATATGACAATAAAAATAATAACAATTTAATATCTCAATAAGTAGAAAAAATATCGTTATTTTTATTATGAATACCCAATACTTAATTAATTTGAACCTATCAATCGAGTATGTATGAAGGGATACATGAAATGAGGATTGACTGTAAAATAAAGAGTAAGTGTATTTACACCACTGTGAACTATTCTCAGCCATGTCAACTAAGATTTCTAACAGCTGTTAACTTCAATCAGCAAGTTTGCAATTACGAACATGGCTAAGATCAACAGACAATGACTTCGTGGACTGATGTCGCATTTTGGTTGCACCGCGCCTCGTTTCCTGTCAACCGATTTCAACACTAACATGCATTACTCCTCTAGGTACCGCAATCACCTTAGCCGATGAAAATTCACTGTCTCATTAACCTGTTTATCACTTCAGCTAACCTCAACATCGTCTCGTGGAACGCGAGTAATGCTTCTGCATAACATACGATCAAAAATTCATAGTAATTAGAAAATCACCGAGAGACAATCAGCACTGAATTGTTGTTTTGTTAAAATTTATTGTTCGGAGAAATGCATAGACATTCTAGGTTGATTCTATTGTTCAGTCGCATTTTCTGCCCATTAAGAAACTCCCCAAACAGAAATGAATTAGGTAGTGTTTTCCAAATTTTCATCAGCTCTTCGCACTAACTAATTTCAGATAATCAATCAAACTTCACACAAAAAATTAACTAATTACAATAATGTAAACGCAACCTGCTGGTATTTTTGTTTTTGTCTACCTGCTTTTTTTAGTACGTTCTGTTGCCAAATATGATAACGTGATTCAATCAACTACAAAACACGATTCTTCATATTTCATTCGCTTGTTTAAAATGATACTTCTTAATGGGTCTTAAAACAATTGTCACTTTTCTTTTACAATCAAAATAAACCTACTTTGATATTTTGAGCAAATAAATACGGTATTAATCTAAGGTCTGTATGGCAGGTTTGCAGATGCCCACCACTGAGGAGTCCAATAATGTGACGAAACAATCACCCAGTTATTCCTAGTTCTCAGTGGTTTTTTTTAACTAAGATCGTTCCGTGACATTAAACATGAGACCGGGAGATCTTTCTTCCCTTTTCGTTTCTAATAATTTACTGTTTAATGTTTTTTTCGTCTCTTTCCCTTATCGCTTTCCGCTTACAGTTTAATATTTATCATAAAAAATCACCAGAGCCGTCAGTTATTCCTTCAAGTGTACAACAACATTCAACAAGATTATATTTGAGAGGAAAACCTCGTCTGGTAAATAAAAGAGATATAAATAATCTCCAACCAGCTATGCATTTACAAAATAAAACAAACACTTGGAGTAAGGTATGTATGTTTGCTACCGATTGCATAACATTCTTAATTATGATTTATTATGATTATTTTTTAATTACTGATTGATAGTAACCATTATCATGTTTTACAGTCTATAGTATTGATCAAACTTTATCAGTGAGATTACAATCTAAATCCGACAAATATGGTTAACTCCCTCAAGATTATTGCAGTTACATCATACTGGTGAGACTGCCAACTAGTAAGAAAACCCAAATCTGGGTCATCTGAAGAAATTATGCTGACAACCTTGAGTGATTTTCAAATTGAAATGGAGAAAATTTACACAGTTACTAGTTAATCAAAATGGAGATGGTATAAATGAACAACTGATCACAAAAAAACCGAAATGTTAGGAAGTATTAATTTTTCTCAAGTGATTAGTAAACGTATTCACTACCTCCATCGGTTTATCAACATTAAAATCATCCTAACTTGTAAACTTGACTCCATCGTTTGAAAAACAATAGTGTGGATGACAGACGTGAATCGACAAAACGGCATATGAACGACCGATCAATCATCTTCGATGACTCGTATATGCTCTCTAATCATCCACATGGATGCCATTCTCTAATTGTTTGTACCATAAGTTAATGAATATTATTTCAAATTCTGTTCTTCCCACTTTTTTAATTCGTTCTTTCGCAGTGCTGATGTTTATGGGACCACTTAGACACATAAGCATCTCTGTCAGATTCTACATTGTCTATAATTGTCTAAGCGACTTTCTATCCCGTGAATACTGTAGATCTTTCAGTTTCGCTAACATTCTGTGTTTGTATTTAGACGTGATAAACAAAGTTGGTAGTTGGATGATTACGAAAACGTATCTCGTGACCTACAATTAATTTAAAATCTGCTGGGATCACCGAGTAAGTAATAATGAGGTTAGACGCAGGGTATTCGGATCAATGGTAAATCAGTTGATGAGGTTGTAAATCTTCATCGACTGAGATAGTTAAGCCATCTGTTACGTATGCCTGAACACCGATCACCACGACGCGCAATGCTGACTAGTGTTGGAAACGGATGGACGAAAGTTATAGGCGACCAAACCAAAATGGGGCATCGGTCCTTGAGGTCACTAACTTCTGATCTGAGCCATCGTTATGACCTTAGGTCTGTCTATCCACTTTTGGTGCCGAGGATACTTTCTAATGCAGATTTCGACCTTGATGCGATAGGCTGATCGGCCTAACCTTGAGACTAGTACGCGTGAATTCGAGATGGGGTAGAGAGAAGAAAAACTATTCTGCCACCTGATTGGTGGGCAAACACACGAATGAGAAGACAGGACAATTGGATCACTACCCGATCTATTCCTGATATCCTGATCTCCTGATTTCCTGATTTCAGATAAGTGTAAAAAGGTACATGAATAAATAGGTGAATAACCCGACCGCAACGTACAATAATTAGGAAAAATACAATTATGTCCAAAGCTGGGAATTAGAGTAGAAATTGGGTGCAAAATATTATGTTTAAATTACAATAGCTTCGGAACAGAAAAGGGTATGGCAGTGAATGATACATCGAACGAAAGCTTATGTCCTGTAAAATAGATTAGGGATAAAAATAAATGTCAGTGTTTAACAAGCTTCGAATAAAATGAAATAACGTCCCGAAAGATAGCCTTCGTAGTTTGTCAGGGCTTCTTGCTTCCCTGTTCACATCAGTCATGCTGGTAGATGCAGACTACTTGTGGGAGAGGTGTCCGCATGACTATCGTAACCAATGTTTGAAGACCGTGTGTGACATGGCTCAGAATCGATCACAATGACGTCAGTTTATACACTCTTTGTCTTCCCTTAAACTGTGAGAATAAAATTGCTTTATATCTTTGTTTCTACGAACTAATTATTTCTTTCTGTATTAATTCCCTATACACAATCTTTCTTTTGCGTATAACTACCATTAAATTGACTGTTTCAATGAATTTGGTATTCATCTTGTTTTGCTAATGAGGTATGGCAACTTGGATCGATGCATATATATGCCTGGTCCTACGTTGTAGCTGACTGATTGACTAAAATCTAAGTTCGTATGAAACTCGTCTCCTCTTGTGAAAACAACTGATTTTAACCTGATACTAAGAGTTTATGTCGATTCCTATTCTTTTTAAGTATAATTACGGCAACTAATCACATATGTCTTGTTCGTTACGATTCGTTAAATTTTTACTGATCCAGCTAACGACAATACGAAAAAATTTAGCTAACCGAATCAATGTACTGTGTTATTTTGATGGTGATTGAAAGAAATAAATAGACAAAGCTACCTGTTAATGATTTCACTAAATTTTAAACACAAGTGAACTGTTCCATCAAAATATAACAGTATAATTGCTTTAAATACAATTTTACTATACTTTAGATTTTGAGTTGTGTTTAATGAAACATTAAAAATTACCTCAAGAAATCTTCATAGATAAATTTCTATGAAAATTAACTTCCAAAAATGCTCATATCGGTGTCCGATGGTTAACGACAATTTTAACGATGATCCTAAAACACGATTTCGTGTTAGTTATAACTCATCAGTAATGGAGACCTACAAACCTGTGGAAATTCAGATTGGAATCGGTTTCACCAAAAATCACAGTCCAGATAAAAGTGGGCTAGACAAGTATGGCATTTTCATAGTTTTATCTAATGGACTAATCTTAGTTAAACCACTGTTGAGAACTGCAAAGCACGGAACGCCCGTTTCGTTCAAGTACGGTACTCCTCAGCAGCGCCTAACCACGGTACAGCAACCAGGAATCTAACCAAGGACCTATGGTCTCGATCATGAAATGAAATGTCTAGACCACTTAACGAGCATCCAGTGGTCACATTGTCTAACTTCAACTAATTTATGTTATTTTGGGACATTTTTTCAATGCTTGAGGTGAATAACTATCTCACGACCAACATGTTTGAACTCCTTTGGTCACTACTTCTTGTTTTTTTATTTAAACACATCAACATTGATATAAGGAGGCACCAACTAAATATGTGCCACATAAATCATTCGATTTATGTGAGGACTGGAATACTGCCCGGGTGCCCAAACCGAAGCAGGTGGTTTTCTTAGGGAGCTACACCTGAAGCCTTTGACCTAAAGGTTCGATCCAAAAGGGCAGTGGAGCATCGTGAGGAGATGCAGTCCCATAGTAGCTGGTGACCAACTATTGGTTCATACGCCATTTTTCCCTCAGGATACTGGAGCCCATGTGCATCATTGATTTGGAATCAGGGTTTACCAACTCCCCTATGTGAATTCTCTGTTTCCACCAATCCGGTTAAAGGGCTAGACATTCGCTTTTCGTCCTCTGAATTTCGTAAACAACAGTAATAACGCGAGAAGGTAGTGAGTAAGACTTCCACGACAGTGGTTGCCCAATCTGACTAAGATATTATTAGTATTAAGTGGTGAAACGTCAGTAAAATAATTCTGTTTTATTTATTTACTCATTTGAAAATATCATTTACCTGATACCCAGATTTTTTTTTCAAACTATAAAATGTGAACTTTATTTGGACATTTATATGTTGTATAAATAAAATTCACCAAGTATCAATCTTTTCCACACTATCAGTTACATTATACACTCAGAATCAACTTTCTATAGATTTCCTATGGAAATTAACTACTTTAGGTGTCCATCATTCTTACCATTATATGTTTATTATTAAAATTCATAGAAAATTAAAGTGTCATTGGATATAATATTTTTGTTTGCATCACTTGATTTCAGTTGTAACATTTCTCAATCATATTGTTAAACTTATAGCCCATTATTGTTCAGCTCACTCAATTTTTTATTAGCAAAAGAACACTTGCTTCAGTTTAGCCCCCAGTACTAAGAATAAAAGTAATACGACTTTGGTGCAATGTGAAATGAATGAATATTTATTTAAAATTTGGAAGTTTTCTTAAGAACCATTGACCAAACACTCTGGTTTCAGTGGGTTATATTCAAATGTACTCTAATGGTTGAAAATTTCCATAATAACGACTTTGAAAATTCTTTGCTTTGGTTGATTCCATTTGAATTTTCATAACATACTGGAATTACCGAGTATTTTTTTCCTCTCAAGTACCATTATATGTATCTTATTAAGATGTTAACCGTTATATCTTGATGAGTATAATGAATGATAACTTTTGGGATCCATTTATGAACCAATACTATGTGTATATTTTTATCGTATAATTGTTAATTAACTAAACTATTCATATTCATGTCCCTCTTATTATCAGCTTTATTTTGACTTAGGAACTATTATTATACGATTTACCATTTTTGAATTATACCCTGTCTATTAATTACAGTCGCTCACATTCACAGACAATTTTGACTTGATTTTGTACAAATTTTATTTTCTATTTTATGGTACGATGTGGCCTGTTTGGTTGGTATATAAACCCAGTATGTTTGTAATACATGGTTTATATCACAGAGGTTGAGAATGGTGTTCTGGACTTAACTGGCTCGGCTAGGCAGGAAGCAGGACCGATAAGGACTCTAGACTGCTCGTACGGGATTTTATGTGTCATTGATCCGGTCAATAAATCACTGTTCTCTAATTGGCAGTATTATTACGTTATACATTCATAGGACACAGGGTAAAAGTTATAACATTAACCAGATTAAAATATTTATACACAAATGATGGTTACATATTTACGTAATAAATTTTTTTTAAATTATGGGTTATCTTAAAATTCATTTATTTTTCTGTTCAATTTGTATTATATTCCAGGGTATTTTACTACTTATCAGCTCTTCAGTTTTAGCAATTCTCTTAATATTGTTTGTTGCTATCAAACGAATTCATCGTGTTCATTTAAAATCGAATCATTTTGAATCACATGTTCAAAATTTTCAAATGACATCATTTGATATTAATTCATTAAAACAAATGAATAAATTTCAAGATGGAAGAAAGTTAGAAACTAGCGCTGAAAAATTAAGAAATTCAAAATTGAATGATTATAATTCTCAAACGATAATAAATGATCATCATCATCAACATCAACAACAACAACAACAACAACAATATGAAAATGAACAGAAAGTTCAACCAATACGAATTACACCGAATCCATTTGTTAATCAATCTAATATGAAAGAATATGAAGCAAAAACTATTTTGTTGGATGAAAAAGTATTTTAAAATGTTATTTATCAATTATTAATTTTATAAAAACGTTTTCATGATTAAAACACATGATCATTCTTCTGAACATGATAGAACATAGTCAGTGGTTGGTTACTTACTTACTACTGTTACTCTTAATGGAGCATAGGCCACTGACCAGCATTCTCCAACCCACTCTGTTTTGGGCCTTCCTTTCTAGATCTATTCAATTATTGTTCATTCTTCTCATGTCTGTCTCCATTTCTCGCCGTAATGTGTTCTTTGGTTTTCCTCTTTTCCTTTGGCCTTGAGGATTCCATGTGAGGGCTTGCCTTGTGACGCAGTTGAATGCTTTCCTCAATGTGTGTCCTATCCACTTCCAGAGCTTCTTCCTGATTTCTTCGTCCATTAGGATCTGGTTTGTTCTCTTCCATAGTAGGTTGTTGCTGTTAGTGTCTGGCCAACGGATCAGAAGTATTTTGCGTACACTGGTTGGTTACCAAAGAACAACTATTGAGACCGTATTCTTGATTGAATTCATTTAGTTCAAATGAATTAGATTCTCGGGAACTACGTCTAGATTTTAGGTGGTCGGAGATTTGATATTGTTTGTTTGAATCTTTCCATTGATATTTAGGACTGCGATTGATTAGTCTCTTGTTGGCATATGTGCATTCTATGCGGTCTGCCTCGACATTGTCTTAGATCACAAGCCTTATAAGCAAAGATGGATAGTGGCTAGCAGTGGAATCGAGTCACAGAGTGAACATCAACTCTGAGATGCAGGTATATCCAGACGACGAGTCCCGAATAGGACGAGTTATGAATCCAACTATTAAATTATATTATCTATAATCTCACATTAATATATAAAAGTACGGAGTGATATTCAATAAATTCAGTGACTGAATTATTCTCATTTGAATCATTAATGGTAATATGTACTTAGTAGTATGTAAACATCTTATTTTCAAGCTGAATATTTGATTGGAACAGCACACATAAGCCTACAATGTTGTTTTCAATTAAATCTTCATCAAAATTTACTCTAATATACAGTAATATTTATATGAACTTAATAAATATTAATAAATCCACAGATAACAACGTAACTCAACTTAATGAGTAATAAGTATAGATTGATGGTTTAATGTCGGATGTACTCAGTGATTAGAACAATAAAAGATTAAATAAATATCTCGAAATAAGAAGTTGGTCAAAACTTGGAAAATATCGACATTCGATTATTCATCGTTAAGATCTATTATCTAGCTAAGAAAGATACGAGGTGAGAGTGGGGAGGTCTCAAACTTCTATAATAATGATAAATGTAAACCGTAAATTACTCAGAATCACCTTAATTTTATTTATCAACTAATGTCTGTCCAGATTTAATATTTAACACTGTGTTATATAATAGTAATGTTTAACTAACATATTTTATTCTGTTTACTTTTCAATATTTCTTCATAGCGTTATGATGCCTCTTTGAATATGTCATCATCAATATATAATAATCTTAATAGTGGATCACCAATTGTATGTAATCCAACAATTCAATTATATGAAAATCCATTAAGATCTGATGAAGAAGATGATGATGATTTTCAATGTTCATGCAGTGAAAATGATACTGATGATCATGTAAATTTAAATAATTAATTCAAGAAATAAAACCAAATTATAAATATGAAAATGAAAAGTATCTGAATGAATTCAACAAAGAAGGAGATGATGTAGAAGAAGAAGAAGAAAAACAACAACAACTCATATAAGACAACATGGACACATTGACTTTCTTTACTCTACTCATTTGTTTCTGATAATTATGGTAAATGATCTCTATAATGGCATTTAGTTTAGGCTTATTTTTCATTCTTGTTAAGTCAATATGTTTACTTATTATTTATTCATTTCATTGATCAAGTTACTTATCAAATTTCCTCTTTTTTCTCAATATTTTCAATATGTTCCCTTATCGGTGATCTTGGTCGTAAAAAGAAAAAAATTCTCTATCATCATTTATTGTTTGCCCTTTTTACCCCCTACCATCACTACCACCACCCATATCTGTATTACTCACACATTACATTTTTGCACTGTTTTCAATATTTTGGTAATCATAGTCATACATGATTAGTTTCAAAGTACCATTCACTATCTGTATGGCATTTATTTGTTATTTAAAAGCAAAGAACTAATTTTTTTCATTTTGCTGGGGTTGGATGTTCTTTCTATGAAATGGTTAATTAGTATTATTTATTTTAATCGTACTTTTATTCATGAATTTAGTTGTTCAAATTGTTTAGTATTTGTTTCACTATTCTACAAATTTTCATCGTATCATCAAATAGATATACATAAACGTATACATCAGTTCATTCTTGTTAGTTATAACGCTCAATGAGAAAATGCTATCATGAGTTTGTCCATGTTGAATCTTTCTTCTAGCATCCAGCTGACGAGTCCCGAATAAGACGAAACGCGCCTCCTGGATTCCACTTCTAGCCACTATTCATCTTTACTTTAAAAGCTTGTGACTTAAGGCTATACCGAGACAATCCGCACAGGATGAACATATGCCAACATGAGACTGATTAATTGCAGTCCTAAATAACACTGAGAGCTTATAAGTAAAACAACACCAAGTGAATTTTACATATTTACTGTTTATGCGATTTGATTGTGTTTCAGTATCTAAAAAATTTAGCCTATCATGATGATGAATCTATCAAATTAAGAAATTGAAATTAGGTGAATCAAAAATAATAATACAACTGATCAGTAAAAGACTAGTCATCTAGCTGATATTTGTCATGGTTCTGATCACTATTATAAAATTTAAGTAAGCAGCACTATATTTCTGTTGCTTTGGATGTACTGCTAATCCAGGATTACAGGTAGAAATCACTGAAGTTTCTACAGCCCAGTAACATGATTTTAAATATTATCGAAATTATTGAACAGCCTATATATGGTTAAATTATAAGATTCATTGATGAGAACAAGCTATTCCATGAAGTGCGATATTGATACAAAAAAAGGCAGACCTCGCAAGAAACTGGAATAGCTAAGCAGAATGTTGAGATAAGAACATACCTGTAAATGCACTATTTACCGATCTCGCTAAAGTATGTGAGGATTATCATACTCATGAAGCGAATGCAAATCAGTTTCACAGGTGTACAACGAGGAATTCAAGCTCTCGAAATTCTGCAACAAGATCGATTAAATTTAATTCGACTGGATCAAATCGATTGTAAGGATATTCCACTCTCAGTACACTATTACTGAATATCTGATAGAATGAAATAAAATCTGGGTTAAGCTTCACTTTTTAGAAGTCAGCATTGTGTGTTGACCGCCAAATTATTTTAAACTCTTGAAGATGCCACAGGTATTCGGAGTTTGACAACGCTTTAACCAGTAACACCTTCTAATACGAAGCGCACCCACCAAGTAAAATCAAAAGACAGAAGCGAGGAGATCGAAGATATATTTGATGAGCTATCAATATATCGAGGATCGTTTGCACTAATCTGGCTAGCGATTGAGGCAGATGTTGAGCACGGCGTTCCCACACGTGATCTGGTATGGATGCTTGACCGAGTGCCTTCAGCTAGATGAGTCCACTAAAACTGTGGTCAGCATCCAATGTCGAAAACTTACAGAGCTATTTGATTTTGGGGAATTATTTACCGCTACAGATCACTCCCCCCCTAGTGGGGTAGTGATGACCCTAAGACGTGGCCAGCCAGAAGTTTAAACCCAACGAGATTTTCGTTGGTAAACACTCTTCTGATAGCTTGCTAGGTTTAGCAGCTTCTGGTCGTCTTTCCTTACTCTGATGGACCATGATGTACCATATAGTAAAAAAAAGGTACAATGCAGATTTTCGTTTTTCGCAACTTCATCGTTCTTTTCCAGTCGTCCTGGAAAAGAAAAGAAAAATATGTAAGTGCATGTCGGAATACACTCGTACGCGCGTGAAAACACAAAACAAGCGAAGAAAAAGGAAAACAAACTCATGCTCACGTAGTAGCGTAAAATAAGATTTTCATAATATTGTTATTTTTTTGTTTTTTTCTTTTTTGAAATAAAAAAATAATATATAAGCATATTAAATTCAGGTTTTTTTTTTAAAAAAAAATTATATATAGTACAAAGGGAAATTCGAGAGGATGTAAAATGTTAACTTGTATCTTACGTGCAGTAATCGTTCAAGTGTTCTGGAAATCTTACTCTTCTTCCAGAACGCGTTGTTTTGAGTTTATTTTCGGATACCGTCGCAGTATCAACGTGTGTGTCTGCTGTCGATTGAGGCATTATAAGCGCAGGAGTTGTGTCGTGCGATTGTATTGAAGGAAAATCGACGTGAATAGGATTTCCTTCTAAATACGCTGCTTTGAGGCGATCGATGCTGATGCTTTCGTTGGTTTCGTTCTTATGTATTATATAGTACTTAGATTCGCGTTGAAGAACTTTGAAAGGTCCTTCATATGTTGATTCGAGAGGTCGTCGATGCGAGTCTCGACGCACGAAAACGTGTGTACTATGTAGTAAGTCAGGTTGAACGAAAACATCAGTTGATTGTGGTCGAGTGGAAACAGGTTTAACTGAACGCATTGCGTTTGTAAGCCTGTTCGCGTAGGAGGTTAGATCCATGTCCATCGAAGAGAATGAAGGATCCACGAACTCTCCTGGAAGTCGAAGGGTCGTACCATAAACGAGTTGAGATGCAGTGTATCCAATGTCAGATTTCACTGCATTGCGTATGCCAAGTAAGACGAGTGGAAGAGCGTCAGTCCACTGAGAAATGTTTGAGGCTGATAGTGACGCTTTTAGTTGTCGGTGAAAACGTTCTACTAACCCGTTTGCTTGTGGGTGGTAGGCCGTCGTTCGAAAGCGAGTGATTCCTAGTTTCATGGTAAGACAACGGAACAGTTCAGATTCAAACTGACGTCCACGGTCTGTAGTAATGGTTGTTGGGCAGCCGAAGTTTGCTACCCACCTCTCGACGAAGGCGCGGGCCACTGTTTCAGCAGTAATATCTCTGATGGGTACTGCTTCTGGCCATCGAGTAAAACGGTCTACGCATGTTAAAAGATAAGAATATCCATTCGAATCTGGTAAAGGTCCTACCAAATCCAAATGAACATGATCGAAGCGAGCATCGGGAGTTTTAAACGAGCCTAAGGGACATTTGTTATGCCTAATAACCTTAGATTTCTGGCAGCTTACACAGGAACGTGCCCACTCCCTCACATCTTTATTCATACCAGGCCAGCAAAACCGTTCTGCTATAAGCTTGATGGTTGCACGAACACCTGGCTGAGAAAGTCTGTGCAACGTATCGAAGACGTTGCGTCGATATTGTTTCGGCACGATTGGGCGATCCCTACCTGTAGATGTGTCACAAAGTAAGGTTTCGTTGCCTGTTCCCATCTGTTTAATGCGCAGTTTAAGTGTTGTTGAGGCCAACTCGTGCTGAAGATCACTGTCTTCATTTTGAAGTTGGGCGAGTTTTAAAAGGTCGATTCCTTGGCAACTGTTCAAGGAATTTATACGAGACAAGGCGTCTGCGACTACATTGTTTGCTCCAGAAATGTGTCGAATATCTGAAGGAAACTGCGAAATGTAGTCCAGTTGTCGAGACTCACGTGGTGAGTACTTGTCCGAAGAAGAGCTTAAGGAGAAGGTAAGTGGTTTATGGTCGGTAAAAATGATAAATTCACGGCCTTCGATATAGTGTTGAAAATGCCGGACAGCACAATACATAGCTAGGAGTTCCCTACCGAATGTGCTGTACCTCGATTCAGTGTCTAGCAACCGTCTAGAGAAAAATGCCAAAGGTTGCCAGCAGTGGTTAACCCATTGTTGTAAGACTGCTCCGATTGCTGAGTCGGATGCGTCTACTGCGATGCTAATGGGCACTTTAGGGTCCTGATGAGCAAGCATTGCTGCTCGGACGATATGTTCCTTAACCGTGGAGGATGCTTTTCGGGTAGTGTCATCTAGATTAATGGATTTCGCATTTCCACGAAGTTGGTCGGTAAGGGGTTTCATAAGTAACGCGCATTTCGGTATGAATCGTCTATAAAAACTTACCAGACCGTTAAACGTGCGCAATTGCTTGATGGTGGTCGGTTCTGGGTAATTCAGAATGGCCGCCACTTTCGTTCTAAGGGGTCGAATGCCATGCGCATCTATAGTGTGTCCTAAGAAGTCTAAGGATTCGGTTCCGATTTGGCATTTCTGAATGTTCACGGTAATCCCATGTTTTTGTAGTCGGTCGAAAACAATGTCCAGATGCTGGAGATGTGATTCTCTGTCCGGACTCGCTATTAGACAGTCATCAACGTATGCATGTACGAAGTTGAGACCTCGAAAAACGTCATCTATGAACCTTTGGAAAGTCTGTGCCGCGTTTCTCAGACCGAAAGGCATTCGCAAAAATTCATAGAGTCCGAAGGGCGTTATAATAGCGGTTTTTGGAATGTCTTCAGTGGCCATAGGAATTTGGTTATAAGCTTTTACCAAGTCAATTTTTGAAAAGACAGTTGCACCTTTCAAGGTAGCTGTCAAATCGTGAATGTGGGGCAACGGGTAACGATTGGGAACGGTTTTTGCATTCAATCTCCGATAGTCACCAGTTGGACGGCAATCGTTGCTGTCCTTTTAAAGGACCATGTGCAACGGAGATGCCCATGGGCTATTTGACGGTCGTATGATCCCTAAGTTTATCATATGGTCGAATTCGTTTTTCGCCAACCTTAACTTTTCGGGGGCCAGTCGGCGTGCTTTCGAGAAGACAGGTGGTCCTGTAGTCGTGATGTGATGTGTAACATTGCTAGTTACACACGGCAATTTCGGTTGCGATTGGTAAATGCCAGAATACTTATCGAGTAGTGGTTGGTAGAAGGGTTCTATAGTGTGCTTAATAGTGACTGGGGATAACCTGCAACCAGAAAAAGAAGTCAGGCAAACAGATAAATTAGTGTTTCCGTCTACTAACCTCCGTTTGCGCGTATCGATAATTAAGTTGTGGTGTTGTAGAAGGTCCATACCAATGATTGGCATAGAAACATCTGCAACAACAAAAATCCAGTGAATGGGTTTGCGTAAACCCACGTTAAGATAAACATACCTTTTGCCATAAGTAGCGATAGGCTTTCCGTCTGCCGCCTGTAGATTTAAAACAGGCTCGTGTAGCCTGTCGTCGGAATTCGCTGGGAGAACGCTAACCTCTGCGCCAGTATCTACGAGGTAGCGAACTCTCGTTATCACATCAGTGACATATAAAAGACGGCCATGTTCGCCGGCTACGGTCGCCGTTAACGCGTGCCGGCTTGGAAGTTTCCCGAAGCGTTTTTCGCGTCGACGGATTTCGCGTTGAGGAAATTGCAGGGTTTTCTGCAATTTCTGGCAGACTTTCCGTACTGGTTATGGTACCAGCACCAATCAGGATTATCCGTCTCTCGAGTTCTAGATACGGATCGCCTACGTGATGTGCTTCTCCGCGGAGTAAGTGATCGTTTGCGGTCGTTACCGAGTTTGAGATAGCGCGTAAGTGTATGACACAACTGTGTTATGTCATTATGGGTCGTTTGAGGCTTTTCTTTGACTGAAAAAACCTCGGCGTTAGGAGACCTAGTGATCTCGAGAATGCGATCGGCAGATGCCGCTAGTTCGTCTACGGCGTTGTTTTGGAACGAGACCAAAACAGCTTGCACCTGTTGATGAAGTTTGGATAAGAAAAGTTGCTTGAATAGGCCGTCATCGAAGGTTCTTTGGCCAATGACTTCTCGAATTCTTTGCAACATGTCTGTTGCAGAACCGTGTTGCAGGTCGATGTTGTTAAGAAGTTGGTCTAACCTTTGTCGATCGGTTAGATCTCCGCGTTTAAGGATGGCCTGTTTCAGTGTTTGGTATGGATCAGAAACATCACTAGTAAACATACTAGGTGTTACGTACCTGTTGAATTCGCGCGGTAGTGCCTTGACTACTGCGAGGAATTGTGCACGTGCATCGTTCACACCGTGCTCGTAGAAGTCGGCTTCTGCATAACAAAACCAGGCTTCGATGTTGTCTGGCTAGAAAGGCATAAGTTGGAAGGAGGGTGGGGACACAGTCTTTAACTTAAATACTTTAGGTGTCTGTTCAGTCATAGTAATATACCAAGTACGAAAGGTGAACGAGTGGCAAATATATATATGAACCCAAAAACACGGAAAAAAAATATCACAATGTAAAAAAAAAGAAATTAAAATAAGACAATGATATATGAAATCACAAAAAGGAACAGACTCACAGTTTACAATATGGTGTACCAGATCACGTCGGGCTCAACAATGAAGATGCCACAGGTATTCGGAGTTTGACAACGCTTTAACCAGTAACACCTTCTAATACGAAGCGCACCCACCAAGGAAAATCAAAAGACAGAAGCGAGGAGATCGAAGATATATTTGATGAGCTATCAATATATCGAGGATCGTTTGCACTAATCTGGCTAGCGATTGAGGCAGATGTTGAGCACGGCGTTCCCACACGTGATCTGGTATGGATGCTTGACCGAGCGCCTTCAGCTAGATGAGTCCACTAAAACTGTGGTCAGCATCCAATGTCGAAAACTTACAGTCTATTTGATTTTGGGGAATTATTTACCGCTACACTCTGTTTATGACCTGATTCCTACGTTTACTGTAATGAAATATAACGTGGATCATTTGGTACCAATTCATGGTAGTGCAACAGAGGTGACGACAGGTTAGAGAAATAAAACATCTGAGAATCTCACAAAAGGCTGAGACTGTTCTTGTTAGTATAAATATGATAAAGGGCTACTTTTTCATGGCCTACATGTTTTTAGGTATTTTAGGTTACCACAGTAAAGTATCAATACCTTAAATTTGCCACAGAAATACCAAAGGTAGCCGTTGAAGAACTCAGAATTAAGTGAACATTCAGCTGAGGTTTAATTTTTGACCATAACTATTCTTTGTTACCTGAAACGCTCTTCAATTGATGTGGCTGAAATCACCATAGATTTCATTAAGAAGGTGAGGGGTACGTAAATGCACACTCATTGACTGTCTTCATGTATTTGAAGCAGTGAATGAATATATAAGACAAGGAAACATTTTATCCATTGGTCTCGCTTACCGTTATTTACGTGGATTGAGTGTGCAATGCCATGGTGTCTGATGAATAAATATTCAATCCATATCCGTATATACTCATTTTAGAGGCAAGATCTGACAACGTATATGGATCTCAGTTATAGATTGGTTCAGTTGAGTGATTAATTAGGATACATTATATATGAATCATTTTATCTTGCCTACCTTTGTTTACCCTTCTACTCGTTTTTTCTGTCAATCATATTTCACATGCAAAATGATCTATAAATATCTTGAACACATTGACTAAGTGGTACTCTGAACAGTTTGGAATCATTTCAATCTAATGGAAATTAGTCTATTATAATGAAAAATTTAACTTGTTTCATACTGATGTTGTTACTGTTAATTCTAGTGCAAATATTGATATACTTTCGATTTAGTTACTAAGATGTCTAATTCCGGTTTCTGGTCAACACTACTAATACTTTGCTTCAATAGTACTCATTAGGTCCCTGTACACTTTATTTCTGTTTAATATTACTGAATATAACAGTTAATAAAATTGATCAAATATACATTAGTTAATCCATCCGCCTTCAGTGATCAAGCTAAAAATAGCGAACAACATATATGTTTCAGCAGAGACAAGTAGATGGATATCAAACTAATAACTTGGTCACTTCGAGAAGGCTATTCTACTATTGTAGACTTTGTTAAAATATGTCGTCTAACTGAACAATTTTACCACCTATATCATACATCTACGAAGCAAATTCTTTTGCCTAGTAAATTACCAACAAAGAGAATTTCATAGAATGCGTAAGTGCTCGTACCTATATTGAAGCTTCAAAAGAACTGAAAAATGCACTTTTAATGCTTAAGACAACAGTACACCATCAAAGAGACAATATTGTCTTAAATTCAAGAACGCAAAATGCTGGTATCCTTAGCAGTGATTCGAGGACTGATGTGAGCGTAAATGTTGCACATAGAATATGTTTTCTTGTACAAATGTTACATCTTAGAGAATCTAAGGACTTGGCGACGAAACATTTCATACTTTACATCCGATATAAGAATGACCAAATCCAGCTTTCTCTACGCAAGCAGACGAGTAGAGCGACATAATCTCTCTGCAATATGATTTTCATAATCTGTGTCAGCGGTGGGCTTCCTAAAAATGGTCACAACTAGACACCTTAAAGCGTTGGACAATCTCAATGAACAGAGGTGCTCCGTTTCCCACTTTTGTTTTTCTGTCGTTGCGCAACAAGTACTACCAACTCCTAGTTAACAATTTCAGAAGTTGCCCATGTTTCAGATATTTCTACCGTATGAGCATTATTAGCATTACCTCATGCAACTGATCTATTTTGTTCAGTCAACTCGAATCGTTCATATATAGGTAGTTACTATTTTTTTCTTCAGACGCATGAGCTTCCATGTCCTGTTTATCTAAATGAGCCATATATGAATAAACAGGTAACCTGTAATGGTGTTGGTTGCGAACCACATGATTTTCGAAACTCAACATATAACTACCGAGATCTACGCTCACGACGTAATACTTGAAAGAAGTCAATAATGGTGAACTCGGAAACAATTTGATCGGTACGACATGGCTCGACTTTGTAGGCGTGGTCATACTGTGCAACTTATCCATGGTCACATTAAATATATTATTCTATCTTCAAGCCAATTATCCTCTTCATTATACAATGTGTCAGAATAGACGATGATGTGACTTCCTTGTAGGATCTTGTAGATCAAGTAGTCACATCATGACAAGTCTGCAATTTATTATAGTCTGACAACGGAAAAGTTCAGATTCGAACTGGCATTCACGGTATGAAGTGGTAGTTAAGGGGCAGCCGCATTTTCCTGCCTTCCATTCCATGAAGGTGCGGGCCACCGTTTCAGCAGTAATGCCCTTGATCGACACTGCCTCTGGCCACCGAGTGAAACGACTCATACAATTAAAGAGATAAGAGTGCCCATTTAAATCCGGTAAAGGTTCTACCAAATCCGGATGGACATGGTTAAAACGCGCTTCCGGAGTTGTGAATGAGCCTAAGGGACATTTGTTGTGCCTGATCACATGGATTTCTGGCAGTTTACGCATGAGCGTTCCCATTCCCTCATATTTTTATTCACACCAGACCAGCAAAATCGTTCTACTACGAGCATGGAGTCTGAAAAGTTAGTTGAAATAAAATGGACGTGAAAAGTTTCAAAAGTTACACTTTGCCTTTCAGTCAATTAGATGGGCGACGGACCTTGTTTGTGTAAATCCTTGTTAAATACATTATTATTCAACAGGTCACATAATCCACTTTTGGAAAGAAAATCATCAAGGAGACTTCTATATCGGGTTGTAGTTTCACTGGCATTCTGTTCCACATGGTTGAGTAACGAACAATGAAAGAGTTCTGGCGTGAGTTTGTGTGGGTTCTTGGAATCCCTAGAATATTTTCCTTATTGTGTAGATTGTGGGATGTCATATAGTATGAAGGGATGAATACCGAACAGTAGGAAATACCGTTAATAAGCCGGTAGATAAAGACACGGTTTGATCCAGAGAGGTTCTGATTCGAGTTGTTGACATTATCGATGATAGTCTTTGATGTCAGAATACCCCAGAACGGCTATGGTGAACTCTCTTTAAACAACTTCAATTTTAGTCAGGTCATTATGCCTGCAATTACTGTAAACTAAAATACCATATTCAAGAATAGGTAAGATACATTTTCTGTATAATAATAATCTCGATTCGATATTATTGAATTTTATCATTATGAATCCGATGAGCTTTCTAGCTATGGATACTTGAGATACAATGTGCTCAGAAAAGTTCAGACTGTTGCTATATCTTAAACCCAAGTCACGAACAGTGTTGAGAAGTTTCAGTGTATGTCTGTGTGTAGTCAGATTTAAGTTAAGGCAGCGGCCAATGTGAATAGATGCACTTTCATCATCATTAGGTGGCGAATTCCACGAAACAGTCCATTCGCATAACTTGTTTATTTCTTCTCCAATTATTGCTGGAATAAAGCTTTCTTTGGTGAGATAAGAGAGTAAATAAACTACTTTTAGGTCATCGGCAAAAAGGAATGGTTTACCATACTAAAAAAGGCAACACACATCATTAATAAAAAGGAGAAAGAGTAATGGACCAATCAAAATTCCTTGTATAACCCCACTGGTTACATTCACAGGTTTAGAATAGCAAGATCCACAGCGAACAATTTAGCTACGTTCTTCTAAAACGACGTGAGCCATGATAAGAGGGGATTCTGTATGCTAAATGAAGAGAGTATTGGAACAAGAGGTTTGTGTGAGACACTCTCGAAAGCCTTACTAAAATCGAAGTAAGGAATTATCACTGACTGACCAACATCTCTTTTCTGGGTAATTTGATCAAGAAATTGCAGGTGCGATGTGAAGCATGAGCGTTCTGTCATACATCCGTGTTGGTATGAACTGTAGTCACCTTCTTTTGTCAACAGAATGCGATTGGTTTAATGGAAACAATCATTATTATAACCGATTGTACCAGTGACTGTTTTACTGTGCTCGTTTGTTTAGCTGTACGAGTGACAGCCATTTTTTCTCCTCCCATTGACTTTGATCTGGTACGAATTCGGTTACGCTCAGTAAAACCTACCTGTAATCTGATACGATCTCGGTATTCTTTCGATACCACGAGATCGCCAGCAAATACATCTCGACTACAGCCATCATCTGCTTTTTGATATTGACCTGCGGGGATCTTGTTGGTTAACTGGCACGTAGTCTTCTTGTAGTGGTGATCATAGTCTACTGCGACTCGACATCACGCTGCAGGCTAATGAGACCAGCCGAAAGTAAAAATGATAATAGTCGTTTGTGGATGATTTTTTCCATAGTTCTTGAGGGCACAGATGTTAAATTAATTGGCCTATAGTTAAAAATGTCACTACGTGATGCTGTTTTGTATCCAGGGGTGATAAGTGATATTTTCCATACAGAGGGATAGGTCCCATATTCCTTAGATAGGTTGAAGAGTTTCAACCAAAAAAGTGAAAATTCTCTACTCCCATATTTCACAAATGATGAAGGGATCACATCAGGTCCACCATCATAAGACTTTTTGAGGGCAGTTATGACCTGCTTGATGTTGGAGGGTGTAAAATCAATTTTTGATAGGTGTCTGAATGTCAGCATTGGAAATGCATTGATAGAGCTTTCAGTTCCAGTTTTGTAGCATTGCGAGGAATTCTGCCTGAATTGTTCAAAATTAATATCAGGGTGGTCAACAAGGCTTCCGTTAACTATGAAGAATTTAGTCGTGGAAAGAGAATTTGATTTCACACGGGATTTAAAAAGCCGACGTATTGATAATTCTGGGCTTTTACTACCCAGGGCTTTATTTTCTATATTCATAAAATATTTGCGTTTGGATGAAACATTTCTGTCGATTAAGTTAAGTATACTCTGAAGTGAATACACGCCATTGTGCTCGTAGTAGTGGCGTTTTAATTTCCTCAGATTTTTCTTAAACGTATTCTGACTCCTATTAGCATTATAAGCTACATGGCCAATAACTGGAGCAGTGCAGTAAAGAAAATATATCAGGTTATGATATAGATTGGAAAGCACAATGGGTCAGAATGTGTCGTCCATTTGATGGTAGGAAGGTTGAAATTACCACATACAATTTTGTAAGTGAAATAAAGCGAAGCAGCCTGAGCAAATGACTCACTTATAATAGTGTCAGTTGAACTAGGAGCTCGATATGTGCATCTGACTAGTATTTTACATTTACGAGTGTGCACAGTGAGCCATATGGAATCAGGAAGTTTGCTAAGGACGTGGTCGTTTATAGATTTCCGCTCTCAAAACGTTTTAATACATAAAAAAGATAACCGTCACCCTTCTTGATGACTCGATCACAGCGGAAGAGCTCATAGGTGTTTACTTGTAGATAGAGTCTTTGGTATCAAAGGACAGCCAGATTTCCGTTGTTTGAATATAATAGGGTGCTTAGGTGAGTGTTAAGTTTGTTAGTTGACTGCTACTACTGATTCGTCTTGGTCGGAACGGAACAAAGAATCAAGGATTTAGAGACTCAATAGTCTATTCTGTTCCGTCGTCCCCGACTCAGATAACTCGATCAAGAAGTTTGGTAAACGTAGAAGATACCAGGTCAATCAGGCACACAAATCAAACGGATTTATACAAAAATATATGATCGATAAATCCTCAGTCGACTGCCTGAAATATTTAAAACATTTATCGATAAGTTCATCATCGAATATGTCGTGGGTGTTGAGAAATGCCCAAGCATACATAGGCATACAAGCTCCACAGAGAGGAAATACAAAACATAATTTTTGGGGATCTGATGTCCACAATGTTTTTAGGTATTTTAGGTTACCACAGTAAAGTATCAATACCTTAAATTTGCCACAGAAATACCAAAGGTAGCCGTTGAAGAACTCAGAATTAAGTGAACATTCAGCTGAGGTTTAATTTTTGACCATAACTATTCTTTGTTACCTGAAACGCTCTTCAATTGATGTGGCTGAAATCACCATAGATTTCATTAAGAAGGTGAGGGGTACGTAAATGCACACTCATTGACTGTCTTCATGTATTTGAAGCAGTGAATGAATATATAAGACAAGGAAACATTTTATCCATTGGTCTCGCTTACCGTTATTTACGTGGATTGAGTGTGCAATGCCATGGTGTCTGATGAATAAATATTCAATCCATATCCGTATATACTCATTTTAGAGGCAAGATCTGACAACGTATATGGATCTCAGTTATAGATTGGTTCAGTTGAGTGATTAATTAGGATACATTATATATGAATCATTTTATCTTGCCTACCTTTGTTTACCCTTCTACTCGTTTTTTCTGTCAATCATATTTCACATGCAAAATGATCTATAAATATCTTGAACACATTGACTAAGTGGTACTCTGAACAGTTTGGAATCATTTCAATCTAATGGAAATTAGTCTATTATAATGAAAAATTTAACTTGTTTCATACTGATGTTGTTACTGTTAATTCTAGTGCAAATATTGATATACTTTCGATTTAGTTACTAAGATGTCTAATTCCGGTTTCTGGTCAACACTACTAATACTTTGCTTCAATAGTACTCATTAGGTCCCTGTACACTTTATTTCTGTTTAATATTACTGAATATAACAGTTAATAAAATTGATCAAATATACATTAGTTAATCCATCCGCCTTCAGTGATCAAGCTAAAAATAGCGAACAACATATATGTTTCAGCAGAGACAAGTAGATGGATATCAAACTAATAACTTGGTCACTTCGAGAAGGCTATTCTACTATTGTAGACTTTGTTAAAATATGTCGTCTAACTGAACAATTTTACCACCTATATCATACATCTACGAAGCAAATTCTTTTGCCTAGTAAATTACCAACAAAGAGAATTTCATAGAATGCGTAAGTGCTCGTACCTATATTGAAGCTTCAAAAGAACTGAAAAATGCACTTTTAATGCTTAAGACAACAGTACACCATCAAAGAGACAATATTGTCTTAAATTCAAGAACGCAAAATGCTGGTATCCTTAGCAGTGATTCGAGGACTGATGTGAGCGTAAATGTTGCACATAGAATATGTTTTCTTGTACAAATGTTACATCTTAGAGAATCTAAGGACTTGGCGACGAAACATTTCATACTTTACATCCGATATAAGAATGACCAAATCCAGCTTTCTCTACGCAAGCAGACGAGTAGAGCGACATAATCTCTCTGCAATATGATTTTCATAATCTGTGTCAGCGGTGGGCTTCCTAAAAATGGTCACAACTAGACACCTTAAAGCGTTGGACAATCTCAATGAACAGAGGTGCTCCGTTTCCCACTTTTGTTTTTCTGTCGTTGCGCAACAAGTACTACCAACTCCTAGTTAACAATTTCAGAAGTTGCCCATGTTTCAGATATTTCTACCGTATGAGCATTATTAGCATTACCTCATGCAACTGATCTATTTTGTTCAGTCAACTCGAATCGTTCATATATAGGTAGTTACTATTTTTTTCTTCAGACGCATGAGCTTCCATGTCCTGTTTATCTAAATGAGCCATATATGAATAAACAGGTAACCTGTAATGGTGTTGGTTGCGAACCACATGATTTTCGAAACTCAACATATAACTACCGAGATCTACGCTCACGACGTAATACTTGAAAGAAGTCAATAATGGTGAACTCGGAAACAATTTGATCGGTACGACATGGCTCGACTTTGTAGGCGTGGTCATACTGTGCAACTTATCCATGGTCACATTAAATATATTATTCTATCTTCAAGCCAATTATCCTCTTCATTATACAATGTGTCAGAATAGACGATGATGTGACTTCCTTGTAGGATCTTGTAGATCAAGTAGTCACATCATGACAAGTCTGCAATTTATTATAGTCTGACAACGGAAAAGTTCAGATTCGAACTGGCATTCACGGTATGAAGTGGTAGTTAAGGGGCAGCCGCATTTTCCTGCCTTCCATTCCATGAAGGTGCGGGCCACCGTTTCAGCAGTAATGCCCTTGATCGACACTGCCTCTGGCCACCGAGTGAAACGACTCATACAATTAAAGAGATAAGAGTGCCCATTTAAATCCGGTAAAGGTTCTACCAAATCCGGATGGACATGGTTAAAACGCGCTTCCGGAGTTGTGAATGAGCCTAAGGGACATTTGTTGTGCCTGATCACATGGATTTCTGGCAGTTTACGCATGAGCGTTCCCATTCCCTCATATTTTTATTCACACCAGACCAGCAAAATCGTTCTACTACGAGCATGGAGTCTGAAAAGTTAGTTGAAATAAAATGGACGTGAAAAGTTTCAAAAGTTACACTTTGCCTTTCAGTCAATTAGATGGGCGACGGACCTTGTTTGTGTAAATCCTTGTTAAATACATTATTATTCAACAGGTCACATAATCCACTTTTGGAAAGAAAATCATCAAGGAGACTTCTATATCGGGTTGTAGTTTCACTGGCATTCTGTTCCACATGGTTGAGTAACGAACAATGAAAGAGTTCTGGCGTGAGTTTGTGTGGGTTCTTGGAATCCCTAGAATATTTTCCTTATTGTGTAGATTGTGGGATGTCATATAGTATGAAGGGATGAATACCGAACAGTAGGAAATACCGTTAATAAGCCGGTAGATAAAGACACGGTTTGATCCAGAGAGGTTCTGATTCGAGTTGTTGACATTATCGATGATAGTCTTTGATGTCAGAATACCCCAGAACGGCTATGGTGAACTCTCTTTAAACAACTTCAATTTTAGTCAGGTCATTATGCCTGCAATTACTGTAAACTAAAATACCATATTCAAGAATAGGTAAGATACATTTTCTGTATAATAATAATCTCGATTCGATATTATTGAATTTTATCATTATGAATCCGATGAGCTTTCTAGCTATGGATACTTGAGATACAATGTGCTCAGAAAAGTTCAGACTGTTGCTATATCTTAAACCCAAGTCACGAACAGTGTTGAGAAGTTTCAGTGTATGTCTGTGTGTAGTCAGATTTAAGTTAAGGCAGCGGCCAATGTGAATAGATGCACTTTCATCATCATTAGGTGGCGAATTCCACGAAACAGTCCATTCGCATAACTTGTTTATTTCTTCTCCAATTATTGCTGGAATAAAGCTTTCTTTGGTGAGATAAGAGAGTAAATAAACTACTTTTAGGTCATCGGCAAAAAGGAATGGTTTACCATACTAAAAAAGGCAACACACATCATTAATAAAAAGGAGAAAGAGTAATGGACCAATCAAAATTCCTTGTATAACCCCACTGGTTACATTCACAGGTTTAGAATAGCAAGATCCACAGCGAACAATTTAGCTACGTTCTTCTAAAACGACGTGAGCCATGATAAGAGGGGATTCTGTATGCTAAATGAAGAGAGTATTGGAACAAGAGGTTTGTGTGAGACACTCTCGAAAGCCTTACTAAAATCGAAG
This sequence comes from Schistosoma spindalis, assembly GCA_946903255.1. Classification (NCBI taxonomy): domain Eukaryota; kingdom Metazoa; phylum Platyhelminthes; class Trematoda; order Strigeidida; family Schistosomatidae; genus Schistosoma; species Schistosoma spindalis. The sequence goes on from OX336420.1 coordinate 4,592,856, forward strand.
TAAGGAATTATCACTGACTGACCAACATCTCTTTTCTGGGTAATTTGATCAAGAAATTGCAGGTGCGATGTGAAGCATGAGCGTTCTGTCATACATCCGTGTTGGTATGAACTGTAGTCACCTTCTTTTGTCAACAGAATGCGATTGGTTTAATGGAAACAATCATTATTATAACCGATTGTACCAGTGACTGTTTTACTGTGCTCGTTTGTTTAGCTGTACGAGTGACAGCCATTTTTTCTCCTCCCATTGACTTTGATCTGGTACGAATTCGGTTACGCTCAGTAAAACCTACCTGTAATCTGATACGATCTCGGTATTCTTTCGATACCACGAGATCGCCAGCAAATACATCTCGACTACAGCCATCATCTGCTTTTTGATATTGACCTGCGGGGATCTTGTTGGTTAACTGGCACGTAGTCTTCTTGTAGTGGTGATCATAGTCTACTGCGACTCGACATCACGCTGCAGGCTAATGAGACCAGCCGAAAGTAAAAATGATAATAGTCGTTTGTGGATGATTTTTTCCATAGTTCTTGAGGGCACAGATGTTAAATTAATTGGCCTATAGTTAAAAATGTCACTACGTGATGCTGTTTTGTATCCAGGGGTGATAAGTGATATTTTCCATACAGAGGGATAGGTCCCATATTCCTTAGATAGGTTGAAGAGTTTCAACCAAAAAAGTGAAAATTCTCTACTCCCATATTTCACAAATGATGAAGGGATCACATCAGGTCCACCATCATAAGACTTTTTGAGGGCAGTTATGACCTGCTTGATGTTGGAGGGTGTAAAATCAATTTTTGATAGGTGTCTGAATGTCAGCATTGGAAATGCATTGATAGAGCTTTCAGTTCCAGTTTTGTAGCATTGCGAGGAATTCTGCCTGAATTGTTCAAAATTAATATCAGGGTGGTCAACAAGGCTTCCGTTAACTATGAAGAATTTAGTCGTGGAAAGAGAATTTGATTTCACACGGGATTTAAAAAGCCGACGTATTGATAATTCTGGGCTTTTACTACCCAGGGCTTTATTTTCTATATTCATAAAATATTTGCGTTTGGATGAAACATTTCTGTCGATTAAGTTAAGTATACTCTGAAGTGAATACACGCCATTGTGCTCGTAGTAGTGGCGTTTTAATTTCCTCAGATTTTTCTTAAACGTATTCTGACTCCTATTAGCATTATAAGCTACATGGCCAATAACTGGAGCAGTGCAGTAAAGAAAATATATCAGGTTATGATATAGATTGGAAAGCACAATGTCAACATTGTTTGTGGTAAAACAAGTTTTTCATGGTAAACATTGAATGAGAGTTTCAGTCCGTTTCCAGGTCTGTTGATGTTGTGGAGTTAATCTTGGTTATTTGGCATCTGTTCATAAGAAAAGACTTGATCCATTGCGAAAGGGGATTTATAATTCCAACTGACTTGGTTAGAAGATTATTAGGTAATTTATTAAAGGATTTCTTAATGTCGAAATATAATATGACCACTAGTTTCTTCTGGTCACGTATGCGAGTAACCTCGTTAAAGAAGTCTATCGGACATGTACTTCAGAACCTTGTTCTAATGAAGCCGTGTTGTGACGGGTCTATTAGATTTTCCTTAAGTAGATGATCAGATAGTTGATTTTTTATCACATTTTCCATCATGCATGATATAATTGGGGTAATATTTATGGGTCTGTAGTTTTCGATTGGGTTTCTCTGTCCGGATTTGTGTTTCGGAAGAACATACGTTACCTTCTAGGTTTCCGGATATGTACCTATCTCTAAAGATAATGTGTATATTTTGAGTAATAGCGTCTGTATGTCCGGTTCTGACATTTTATAAAGGATTGAAGGGATGTCATCGGCACCAGAACTGGCATTTGACTTAAGGGTTTTAATGGCGGTATGTATACTCCTAATGTCAATGTTTATAGCACCAAGATTATTATCTGATGCAGGACACTGAAGTCTTTTGATATATAGTAAGTTCTTTCTAATTTTCGCAGCCTAGACGTATTCTTTTAGTTTATATACGGAGTAATTGTTTTGAAAGAAATTTTAGAGGGAATAGTAGTGTCTAGAGCAGATTCGGTGGTGGTATTGAATATTTCTAGTGTTTCTGAGGGGTTATCCCTGGAAAAGAAACTGTTCCAATAAGAGTGCTTTATAAGAAATCCAAAGTTTACCCAGTCAGCGTTTGCATAGTCTCTATAGTGGAAACACGTATCTAATGTCTTTAGTTTGTTGCACATGGCAAGAATCGAAGGACTATTTTATGATCGCTGTTGTGAAACTTTTCGCCCACCACAATTGATGTTGATGTGATACTGTGACAAAATATTAGGTTAAGAATGTTGTGACTTCGAGTAGACTGGTGTACATCTTGTTGCCAACCGTGTGTCTAAGGACCTAAGTATGCTTTCAAAGCACAATGGGTCAGAATGTGTCGTCCATTTGATGGTAGGAAGGTTGAAATTACCACATACAATTTTGTAAGTGAAATGAAGCGAAGCAGCCTGAACAAATGACTCACTTATAATAGTGTCAGTTGAACTAGGAGCTCGATATGTGCATCTGACTAGTATTTTACATTTACGAGTGTGCACAGTGAGCCATATGGAATCAGGAAGTTTGCTAAGGACGTGGTCGTTATAGATTTCCGCTCTCAAACGTTTTAATACATAAACAAGATAACCGTCACCCTTCTTGATGACTCGATCACAGCGGAAGAGCTCATAGGTGTTTACTTGTAGATATGAGTCTTTGGTATCAAAGGACAGCCAGATTTCCGTTGTTTGAATATAATAGGGTGCTTAGGTGAGTGTTAAGTTTGTTAGTCTTGACTGCTACTACTGATTCGTCTTGGTCGGAACGGAACAAAGAATCAAGGATTTAGAGACTCAATAGTCTATTCTGTTCCGTCGTCCCCGACTCAGATAACTCGATCAAGAAGTTCTGGTAAAACGTAGAAGATACCAGGTCAATCAGGCACACAAATCAAACGGATTTATACAAAAATATATGATCGATAAATCCTTCAGTCGACTGCCAATGAAATATTTAAACATTTATTCGATAAGTTCATCAATCGAATATGTGCGTGGGTGTTGAGAAATGCCCAAGCATACATAGGCATACAAGCTTCACAGAGATGAAATTACAAAACATAATTTTTGGGGATCTGATGTCCACAACACTCCTCCCGTTATTAACAGCGTACATTTCTGGGGTTGACCTGCATCTTGACTGTTGCTCGCCGCTGTCGGAGAAGCCACCGTCTAGGACGTGTTTCAGTTTGTTTTTGAGGTTTTTGTTGTGGTGTGGTTGCCGGTAAGTTGAATGTGTTTAACAGAATGTCAATGAGAATATTTGTTTCAGCTGATGGGCGGTCTAGTGTCAACCGTTTACGTAACTGATTCCGATGGCGTTGCCACCTGTCGCTGCCCACCTCAACTTCGTACATGACTCGGTCAACTCTTCTGACCAATTGCGCTTCCGTCTTTGGTCCGTGGGTTGTTTTGTAGTCACGGGCAACCACATGAAATCCCACTTCGCACGTGGATTGCTTTTCAAACTTTGTCCGTACTGGTCCGTACTGCTCTATGGCTAGCCGTTGACAGAATTACTAGAATTGGCTGGAGGTGAACTGTGAACCGTTGTCGGATACAATGCCATTCAGTGTACCATTTCGGGAGAAAATTTATGTGAGGAGTTGTATTGTTTTAGTTAGTTAGTGAGCAACAAAAGTGTTCACTAAATAGTTCCCTAACAAGTTTAGGGTCTTCGTATACTTGTTTGTCTTTAATGAATATGCTCCCTCTCGATTTGGAACGTTCAAGTTTATTTTGAAGGAGTATGGTGAGTGCAGAGGAGTTATTGTTAAGTTCGACTGCACGTTTTTCCTGTGTGACTGATTTTTATGTACTTATTGCTTCTGTTCGGATAATTACTTCAGTCATCGTCGTTAAAGAGGAAAAGTCATTTAAGTTGTGGTTTTTATATTAGGGCTGCATATGACAACGCTATGATCACTACCTGGAAACGTTTTTCCAATATACACAGTATTGGGGGTGAGGCCACTGGTAAAGGCCAGGTGCAAGATATTTTGATGTCTGGTAGGGCAATTAACATACTGAGTCCATTGTCCGAGCTCTAGACATTCTATAAATGATTCATAGCGCCTCGACGCCCTGACTGGGAACCAAGAAATTTCGGGCATGTTGAAGTCACCACAAATAAGCTAGCCTGTGAATGGAAGAGATGATGCTAGTGTGAATACCTCCGATAGTACTGCTATATCATCTATTGATGTGTTAGGTTGACGGTAAACACAGCCGAACAGTAAGGTAACGGAATTCCACGGCTTTAATACAATCCACACCGAATCCTTCAGTTTGTTTAGTTCAGGCATATCACATAGTAGTGAGTTAAGGCTAGAGTGAGCGCAAATCAGGCATCCTCCGCCTCGTCCTTTCAAACTATCACTTCAATATAGGAAATAGTTATCAAGAGATATACTTAAGTCGGAAACATAACTGTTAGTTCATGCTTCAGACAGCGTTTTTCACTGGTATCATTGACATGAGTCCAGAGTAGGAATCTTGGTTTCTTATGGTCTTTCTGATATTTTTCTATTCGCTAATCGAACAAACAAGCAGCAAGCACCGTTTATCATCTTTTGGAGACTTCATAGTGCCGTCTTCGCTCTGGATTTGTAGCCTTCGACCCTTACTGACTGTAACAGCAGTCATCGACTTTCAAAACTGACTACAGGTGGATTAATAGCCTCGTACAACGAAGTCACGATCACTCTTCACGGCTATACTTCTGTACTTACAGTTAGTCTGTTAAATATAGATATAGCTAGAAGTTGTCAACGACATTGTCTGACAGTCAACTTTAAATCAATGGTAGTATAAACATCCGTATCGATTGATAATACACTTATCCTACTATCGCTCTAGCATCATTACTCTTGCGGCAAAGTTAACGTTTCCCATCTGAGGAACTCAATCACTTGTCAAAGCTATATACTTTAGTGCTACGTTATGTTCTTTTCATTATTTCTATGGTTAATCGCCTTACGTTCAACCAACATTCTACTAACATATTATTACTCGCTGTTTCTCGATCAGTTTCTGCCGCCTCTTTTCCATTCGCTTTGCAGCTCGGCAATACCCAGAGGATTCATATTAATCGTTTGGCAATCTCCAGCGCGCGACTACTCCCGACATGTTTGGTACCGACTCAAACGGCCGTTGAATCTGGTGGGGGAGTATTGTAGGGCCAGCGAAATTCCACTGAGCCCTAGCCAAATCATCCGGTAGTTGGGTCATTGAATATCAAACAAGTCATCGATCCTCGTCGAGGTCAAGGACAGCCAACACGCATCAGTTAATCGCGCGCCATGGACTGGCCCATGCGGCAGTGGTCTTACCTTCGTTTGTATCTACTTTAACTAGTATATTTCTGTAATAACGTCCTCTGTGTTGTACAGTCTTCAAAGCATCTATAATACCTTGATACGTCAATGAGGTAATCCACGTAAGGTGCAGACCGCGAAGTGTGACGTCGACGTTACCTAGTTTGTCACACCACTCACGTCTAACTCGAGTAAGCCTCCAATCATTTCGACATAGATCATCTACGCTGGTGATCTACACTGTTGAGCAAGACTGCGAATGACACAACCTATCATTATAATCTTTATTATTGCAATCTATGCTTATTCTTTTTCATTTTTATGTTCGCCTATTTTAATCTGTTACTGTGAACTTTCGTTGCTTCATGTCAATGTTTATTATTTTAACTCAAATAACTAGTTCAGTCGATAGAACTAACTAGTCAACTACGATTATAATCGGCTATCGTGGTTCTTTAACAATCATTAGCAGCATGTAATATTTCTGTTAAAATATCAACCATTCGTGAGTATAGCCACAAGGCAACACGAACACACATCGGTTTGTAACATATCCACTCGTGTATGCGAGACAAGATTAACTGTCGACTATAAATTCATCTTTATGTTTAACCACTATCCACTAGAATGTTTATTTTTTTGACCACCACCTGCCTAATTTCCAATTGCTGAGTTCCATGGCCAAACAGAGGATACAAATGCTAGAAACCTACAGTGAGTTTGAACTATAAATTTTCTGCAATCTTAGATCTCGATTAGACTGTTCGTCAGGCAATGCTACGTATTTTGCCTAAGTTCATTTTGGACTTATACAAATTCAGTCTACAACGCTATGTTAATCGAAGAATTTAATCAACAGTACCTCGTATAGAATCTAGATTCAAACTACTGTCTACTTCATATCTTCATTACTTGGAAGTAAGAGTAACCCAGGCGAGTTTCATAATTTCATTAGATTATTTCGTACTATTTTTATGATGCGTAATAACATTTCCAAGTTGCTATCACGTAAAGTCGTCATATATTCTGTCTTTTCCGTCAAGTTTTCGTTGAAATCATGTACATTTATGACTCATTAGTCGACATGCTGTGGTGAAACATATCGCATGTACACGAGAACCCTTAGTCCATTACCTAAGTAGACACTGTCGTATGTAATATGTCACTTAGCGCTAGGTAATAAGCTCTTTGTATCAGCTTTTTACGAAATGACCACGTTACCAGAACCCTCTAAACTTTAGTTACATTGGTGGTTACCATTTTAACTAAAGTTCACCACTTGTGTTCGCTATTATTTCACACGGTAAATCATGACTCGATTTCATTATTACACGACAGTCATTTTAATTCCATTTTCAATTTATTTGTGTTCAATAATGATTTGTAAAATATCTAAACCTCCTCGAAAATTCTCCACGAACGTAACCATAGTTTTTGTATATATCTTTCTCCAAACGTCCAACTGTTACGCTAATAATACCCAAACGAACGTTCAGCGCAACTCTCAGTGTACGTAAGAACGATGTTATTTAGATTTGACTTTATAATACATCCGAACTTTTGTAGTTATTCTACTTCGATATCGTACTCTATATTATGAAGTATTTCCTCGTGTCTGTTATCTAAAAGATGATTTCGGTACATCAATCGGTTGCTCAACTATTCGACGATTTAAAACCTGTCCAGTTCGATTGGTGATCTGACGACATTATCAACCGCGCGAATCATCAGTTTGTGCAGTCGAGCGAATCTCTTGCAAACTGAAAACGACATTGTCGCCTCTATCCCTACACTGACAGCGTTTTTCACTGGTATCATTGACATGAGTCCAGAGTAGGAATCTTGGTTTCTTATGGTCTTTCTGATATTTTTCTATTCGCTAATCGCTTGCATATGTCACAGAATTGTCCTGTTGTTTTTCTACAAGCTGCAAACACTGGTATGTAGTGTGAAAAATTGATGATCGTTCACCGAATATACGTGTCAGGGATTCAACTGTTTCTCTGAATGTTATATCAGCTGGCTTCTTTGGGAGAATAAAATTACAGAACCCTTTATTGTCGGAAACTCCGCGGTAAGCATTTTCGTTTCGAACCTTCATCCCACTCATTACAATCATTATTAAACCTGTCCTTATGGCGCTTAAACCTCGCCTTAAAACAGTCCTATTTTCTGGATGAAACCTAAATTCATTTATTGAAATCGCAATAGAATCGGAAGTTATAGTAAAGTAAAATACCTGGGTTTTTGGGAATACTGACGTGTTCGTGATCAATAATATGATAAGATCACCTTGGTGCTACAATTAGGATTTCAGATCATCCATTTATTTGTAACAGAATCCACTTTAACTGATTATATTGGCATAAGTGCGTTTTAACCACCATCTTTATTGTTATAACGGTTGAATTTTCCTCGTCTACACGAACGGGATGTTAATCTAACTTAGACGAATATCTACACTAGAAACTCTCTCATTGTCTATTCTACAAGACTTCAGTACAACTCACTTCAAGAACATGTGAATAACCTGACCAGGACGTAATTATATTTCCACACCGAAAACAAACAACAAGCCGACACAATCCAATGGCAACCAACAATCAGTAATGATAATAAAGATAGGAAAGTACATGACTCATCTAACGCCTGTCAGATTGTCTACAAGCGTGATTTAGCGGACAATCAATCACTACCATTCTCGCCCATACTTCAGAAATAATGACGATGATATTACGGTCAGATAAAGGCTCAAGTGATGTTCTAAAGCGCACAACAGATTATGTCTTTTAGATACGGTTCATTTCAAGTGGTCACATGAGATTCGAGTCAGATAAAGTAACAAGGACTTAACGGATTCAACTGGACAAAGCATCACGAAAGTACTCAGTGATGTCTTGAAGACTAAGATGATCGATAATTCCACTTGAAATAGCCTACGGCCTAGTGGGTCTTGTTTGTCCTACTTGTATGGTTTACAAAAAACACATAAACAACGTATTCGTCTTAGACCTTTTCGTTATGGCCGATTCCCCATACCACAAAGTTGCACGATGGTTAACAGATAACCGAGATCCAGTTTGTCAACGATTAGCCACGTATGCAATAAATGATTCATCCGGATTTTCCAACGGTATGAAGCATAAAAATATTGCTAGTAAGTTTATGGTCTTGTTTGATGTGACAGCATTGTCTACGAAAATACCACTACTTTAAACGATAGACATTATTTGTCAGCATTCCGACAACTTACCTCTACCAGCACCAGAATTTAAACGACTCCTAATCGTGTTAATGAAGAACTTTATTGCTGCTATCCCGATGGAAAGCGATAATTCAATGGCAGAGTATGAGTTTTGCAAATGCATTTACTAGTTCTTTTAATATTATAAACGTGTGTTTACCATCTGAAAGTGATGTAAATTTGCCTTGTTTGTTAAATCCTTCTGAGATTCATAAACATATTTTTATTTTGCCCATCTTCCACCCTATTTACATTTCGTTATGTACCCGTGTATATTGATGTGGGCTTATGAAGCGTTCGTCAGACAAGGCTTAATTCTGAAATGGTACATCCAGCAAAACATGATCACGTAAAGTAGATAACATTTTGATCAGAGGTTGATGAGATCGATTGGATGATCATTTGAAGTTTAAAAAGAGACGGTTGGATAGTCATTTGTAATATGTAACTGTTGTTTGCCTTACTCTTATTCGGAAATTTTAAATTCCGTTCTGATTCTTAAAGTTTCTTGGACTAGACTAACGAATGTTTAACTGAGTCAACTTTATTTCATGCCCTGATACTTATTTCACATGTACCCTTCATTTGTAATATAATATTGATGCATCTAGATAACAACGTTAGCTGTCTCATTATACATCTAATTAATGAGTGCATCAAAATTCATTGGTAGTTTTAATATAAAGTCTTCGGAATTATTCAAAAAACGTTTACTGGTTCTTAGCATCTAATCTTCTTTTAGGAAATTGCGTTAGTTTAGGGTCCCGTTTCTTTCAAATCTGGCAGTTCAGCTTTGATTTTGATAGTGTTCCTGATCGGAAGCTGCCATTTCATTCGAAACTTCACATATTCACTTCAACGGTTGAATTCACTAAATTCACTGTTACCCAGAAAGCCAGCGAATTGGATTACACCGAATTCACTGAATTCGTGATCACCGTTGTCACTATTTTTATAAAATAATATGTAATGCATGAAAATAAATTTCTAAGAACTGGTGTTCAGAATAGTCATAAATCCTTCAACCGTGTTCCACATCATATACAAAATAATCATTCACTTTCAGAAGTTGGCTATATGAAAGGATGATTACGAACTACCGAGATTATGGAGGCATGAACATCTATGGATTTACCTATGCAAAGTAATATGGATGTTTGAATGAACTAATGATTCCTTTGTATTTGTTGAATGCTTGATTTCGAATACGTTACATTGTCGTGGATATTATTTGTCATCATTTTTTAGCTATTAACAACCTTTTTCCATCACACGTCAATTTTCGTAATACTTGTGCTTGTCACATAGTTTTTATTCCAATTTACTATCAGTTTGACGTATTTTCTGCTCACCATCAAAGTGAATTCTTAGCAAGCCTAATACGGTTATTTGTAACAATACAAACTCAACCAAGTAAGATTCACCATTTTTCAAGACAAAAATTAGATCACAGATTGAGTTTTCAGGAAAATGATCTTTAAAACCTATTACATATGGTTCACCTCCTTGATTATGATGATGATGAACATGTATGTTGGTAGTTGTTTATGAAATGTAGGTACAAGAAATTAAGCGTTAATCTATTTACGAATATTATATAGCTTGTTACATATAACTTGTTACATTGGTCAGTGCTTGTCTAGTACTTCTTGATTCGATTGCGTTATTTCTGGGATTCTTAATTTGTACTATAATTCAACTACTCCTACTAGTAACATTAGCGTCGCGATGGAGCATGTGATGGAATCATTGGATATACATTCAGATTCTAATGCTTTTGAGAATTACTTTGAAAGGTTCGGAATCCGGTTATGACAAAGGAAGATGATGAGGATGGTAATATTGTAGCACATTTCCTCACATTCATCGGAAAAGAAGCATATAGCTTATTAAAATCTGACTTTTCCGGAAAAACCCATTTCGCTTCCTTATACAACTCTCAAGGAACTACTGCTAGACTATGTTAAATATACAAATTTCGAATGTGGTGAAGAACGATTTCGTGAAATGACTCATGAGGATATGAGTAATTCCACTACATTAAGTCATCCCTACGCGGTAAATATATTCCATTGAGGAGTCGCTATGCAGTTCACGAAGATGGCCACAAGTTTGGTCAACGTTTGTCCTGTTGCAGGTTCCACTCGTTTAATTCATGTAAATTTCGTAATTCCAAGTGCTTTAAATGTGGTGATATTGGACATATTCACTCAATTTGTAATTTTGATCCTAATAAGTCGAGTATTTATAATGATCACTTATCTTAAACGATGATTTCAAAAGACAATTTAGAGTCATATAGAAGTTCAGAGTTAAATGAAACTCAGGATTCTTGTGAGACAACAATTTCTAATGAATCAACCTATCAGATTTCTCATGTTATTGTACCATATATGGCTTTTTCTAATGATTCACTTATTTCTGACAAATTTCCTCGCAAATCTGGTGAAAATATTTCGGATGAACCTAATCATGATCGAAAATCTGATGTAGTTTTGATTGATGCTGATTTTTCTAATGATCTTTTACTATGCAATGACATTCTTAATAAATTTTAGGAAACTATTTCAGAAGAATCAAATCATGATATCCTATCATATATTACCTGTCCTCATAATGCATTTGATCCTTGTGAAAAACCTGCTCAATGCGAAGCACGAGTACTAAGTGACCTCGAGTTTTATTACATTTCGGATGATTTCATATCAACTGCTGTTTACCCTTATCACAAAAACAGTTCTAATGTTTACTCTAAACAATGTGAGAAATATGTTTTAAATGAAGCCACATTATTCATAACTTGGGGATATAAAGATCCAACATTATTTCGTGGGGGAGGATAGTGTTGAAAAATCTATGGTTCAAATTCTAGATATTGGTTTTCGTCCACAACCGATACGGCGATTGTATACAATCCCAGGAAGCAGGTGAGTCTGTTCCCATTTCGGCTGTTAATTCCAATACTAATGAGCACATTCTAGATAATACAGAGCCTATCCAATACAGACACAGGATGAACTTAAGACGAAGACGTGCAATCAATTACAGACATTTAGACTCCAATTTGCCTTCACACACGTACTTACATACCTACTACACTTCTACTACGATCTTCCTGCCATTCTCATCTTTTGTTTTTGACACCTCCACTAGTTCTCACGACACATTTACTCTTGTTTCAAACACTGGTTTTCATTTATGGACTACCTTGAGCCCTCGGTTTTGATTTTTTCACCCATTACTATTGCCAACATTTTGTTTAATCTATCTGCTACTTATCACTTTCTTATCATACCACAAAAAATTGAGGGACATTCATTCTTGACATAATGATTCTTATCAATGAAAATGCGACAGAGTAATTGAATTGTTTTTGTGTGAGTATTATGAGAAAATACATTTGAAAGTTATTTACTTATATTAGGTTATGTTAATCAAGAATACATTAAATTTTAGTTAAAATGAACGAGACAGTATTAAAGTTTTTATCCCTTTGAATGTAAATTGATATAATATTCTTCAAATTGTTGCTTTCAGTTATATCTTTACCTGCAAATAAACATAACGGAATCATCTTATAATCAGATCATAAACGAGAAACTTATAACAGTACTCACTCACTTGCTTTCGACTGCTACCCACAAGTAAGCAAGGGCGGCCGACCAGCATTCTGAAACACACTCTGACCTGAGCCTTCCTTTCTAGTTCTATGCAATTCTTGTTCATTCTTATGTCTGTCTACATTTCTTAGAGCAGTGTGTTCTATGGTTTTGCTCTGCAACGCAGTCGGGTGCTTTTCTCAATGTGTTTTATCCACTTCCAGCGCTTACTAATTTCTTTTTCCGCTGGTTTGTTCTCTCCGACAGTAGGTTGCTGCTCATAGTGTCCGGCTAACGGATCCGAATTATTTTGCGTGGACAGCTGTTAATAAAAACTTGTAAATTCCAGATGATGGCTTTCGTAGTGCTTCATGTTTCCGCTCCATACAGTAGAACTGTCTTGACATTTGTATTGAAAATTCTGACTCTGGTTTTGGCTGATGGTCGTTTTGAGTTGTAAATATGCTGGTCTTGCTCCGCTGATCCGCCCCTTCACACCTGCGTCAGATCCACCGTGCTGTCCTCCGTGCACGATTTTGCAGTTTAGCTCATCATCAAAATTTCGTATAATATTAAATATCTTTTCAGGCACGCCTAAGAGTCGAAGTGGACTCCATAGTGTCATCCTACCCACTCTATCAAATGCTTACTTGTAGTCAATAAAGTTGATGAAAAGTGATGAATTCCACTGAACTGATTGTTACAGAATGATCCGCAATGTTGTGAGTTGATCAGTACACGATCAATCCCTACAGATTTCAGGATGTTGGTCTCAACGTTGGGCATCTATGGAATCCTAAATTCTGTTTAACAATACCCTGTTGAAGACTTTTCTTGGTAGTTCACACACTTGCTGAGATTCCTATTCTCTGGTATCTTGAGTAGATGTTCTTCTTTTCAGTCTGTTGGTACTTGTTCTTCCTTCCAAATCTTGCTGAATAGAATATGGCGGATGTTTGCAGTTACCGCGACATCAGCTTTCAGTGCATTTGCGGGAATATTGTCTGGTCCTGGTGCTTTGCCGCTCTTGATTTGTCTGATGGCTCTGTTGATCTTGTCATTTGCTGGTGGGTCAACATTGATTGGGAAGTCCGTGGTTATAACATAGTACCAGACAAATAATACAATAATTTAAAATTTGTTTAAAATGCTTGAGTTCTTTAAATTAGTTGTGCTATTCACTATTATCTATTATTAATCACAAACAATCACTGGCAATACAAAACGAACAAACTTTCATAAATGCTCTATCGCAAAAAAATTGACATTTGAAGTGTATTGTCCCGGCTGGAGTTGGGGCAATAGCAATAAAAATGTATAATTTTGTGGCAGTAGATCATAATTTTACACCAAACAACACATACTTAAAACTTAAATAAAACGGATGATTATATATACACTCCGACGTGTACTGTCTATTCTTTCTCCCAAAGATCCTCTGTCGGACAGTGAACAAAACAAATCACGTTCAACCCTAATCGTACTACATTGATACTGAGAGGGTAATGATGAACAGTAAAATCTTCAATCTTCATTGCATATAAAAATTTGGAAAATAGATGAAAACTTTCATTCACGAAACGGTATGTTCGAATTTACGGAAAAAGTAAACAATAAAAATCATGATTATTCAAATTAAATGCGACATGATTGATGAGAATGTGAAATAAATGAAATCAGTGCAAAATTAACCGTTATTTATTTACTTTTCAGTCATTATACAGCCATTTCTAAAAAATAAAGTTGAGATATAAATCAAATTGCAAGGACTAAACGAAAGTAGAATTCATTAAACAAATCTACAGAAGCCAAGAAAATGTTGAAAACCATTCCCTTCAAATAAAATTTCATAGAAACTTTCCAAGAGCTCTGGAAAAACATCAGGTTATGTGTCATAAAGGTTGGATAACTAACACATAATGTTTTAAGATTAGTTTGTTTCCAAAAGCCCACAGAATGATAATAGCTACTCTCGGACCTAAAATTACTGTTAATTTTTGTACACAAACTTTAGTTTAATGGGTAGGTTCCTACTCGCCATCCTCTCTCTTTTGTTTAGAGCTCGGTTGTGGAAGAGTCTTGAGAAACTAAACAGTCGATAGAAAGTCATTATTAAGATTTCTACCATCATATGTATCCGTAAAAACCAGGCGCACGTTTTGTAAAATGTTGATGATTTGGTACATGATGTGAGTTAACTTTGCTTTGTGTATTTTTCTCGTCAAAGACATTCTTTGAAGGCAACGTTTAAGTTAAACTATTTTGGTTAAGATTTGAAATTTCCTTCAAATTAGTCTTGTGGCGTTCCTTTCTTAGTTGATTCTCACACTGTTGATTATCTTGTGTATTTAGTCGACTGTTTTTCTTTGAATCGTTTCAAGATGGTCAGCTCTACTCTAAAGTGTAGACAGCTAAATTGTTTCTTCCTCTGTGGAGGAAGGAATGAAATATGATGAGTGCAATAAATGGTCCCACAAGATGTGTACTCGTTTAATTCCCACAGCATACAAAAGACGGTTGATGACCAACTTCTATTGCCTTTGAATGTTTTGCTGTTCGAGTGAAAAATTACTAATCCCAGAGGTAATTAACTTTCTGGCATTGTCCAGCAAGAACGTTGGTGAGGGCTAGACTGGTAACATGAAAACTGACAGAGGAGAATGTTTCAGTTTAATAAGAGCTGTTACGGAACAAGTTAAACGCCCGATCGCGAAACATGCAAAAGGGAAGTTCTTGTTGAAGCGGATAAACTAGTTGCATACAACTAAATATAGGCGGTCATGTTTGTAATGTAATATGTAAAGAACGGGATAAAAATGTCAACTTCGTGAACAGTGCTTATGTGGCTGTTCCGACTGACGGGAATAAACAAGAGAAAAAAAGCTGCAGTAAACAACGCACGCTTCGTTGATATGTTTTTTGATAGGCACATATTCTGGGAAATAGACAATTTCGCCAAAGTATCAAAGTAAAAACACACTGAAACCTGACGTAGTTGATAAAAATTCAATTACATCAGATAGTACTGTGAGTGATTAGCTCACATTAAAAGAATCAGATAAAAAAACCAACCAGTGGTCAGAGTAGAGGACATAAAATATAAAGAAGAGAAATAAGTTCAGAGATTCAAATGTTCATGTCCGAAGAAATCAATAGAAATTTGGCAAGTTAAAAGGAAAGTGCCAGATAGATAATATGTATGAATGTGGTTATGGACGACTTGATGAAAGTAGATGATGCATTGCAGAATGTTAGCAATGCATTGTGTGAAGTATTAGTGTGAACTGATTGTGAGTAGACAGTGAATGTGTGATGATAGATTTTGCAATTGACGTATTTGCACTTACCATTTGGTTGAGTGACGCGGTCGGTCGTTACTTCTATTCAAATGAGGGTAATAAACGAGAATGTTGATTATTGAGTGTGAATGCACAAATTCGATATTGATAAATGTGAAATGTGAGAATACGTGACATTAGAGAAATGTGCCTGAATGCATGTGCTTAATTTTATGGCGATATTGAGCATAGTGGAGATTGAGTTTTGTTGAGTATTCCGAATGACTGACTATCTACTGTGTGGAGTTGGAGTGTCTAACTCCGCGGTAAGCATTTTCGTTTCGAACCTTCATCCCACTCATTACAATCATTATTAAACCTGTCCTTATGGCGCTTAAACCTCGCCTTAAAACAGTCCTATTTTCTGGATGAAACCTAAATTCATTTATTGAAATCGCAATAGAATCGGAAGTTATAGTAAAGTAAAATACCTGGGTTTTTGGGAATACTGACGTGTTCGTGATCAATAATATGATAAGATCACCTTGGTGCTACAATTAGGATTTCAGATCATCCATTTATTTGTAACAGAATCCACTTTAACTGATTATATTGGCATAAGTGCGTTTTAACCACCATCTTTATTGTTATAACGGTTGAATTTTCCTCGTCTACACGAACGGGATGTTAATCTAACTTAGACGAATATCTACACTAGAAACTCTCTCATTGTCTATTCTACAAGACTTCAGTACAACTCACTTCAAGAACATGTGAATAACCTGACCAGGACGTAATTATATTTCCACACCGAAAACAAACAACAAGCCGACACAATCCAATGGCAACCAACAATCAGTAATGATAATAAAGATAGGAAAGTACATGACTCATCTAACGCCTGTCAGATTGTCTACAAGCGTGATTTAGCGGACAATCAATCACTACCATTCTCGCCCATACTTCAGAAATAATGACGATGATATTACGGTCAGATAAAGGCTCAAGTGATGTTCTAAAGCGCACAACAGATTATGTCTTTTAGATACGGTTCATTTCAAGTGGTCACATGAGATTCGAGTCAGATAAAGTAACAAGGACTTAACGGATTCAACTGGACAAAGCATCACGAAAGTACTCAGTGATGTCTTGAAGACTAAGATGATCGATAATTCCACTTGAAATAGCCTACGGCCTAGTGGGTCTTGTTTGTCCTACTTGTATGGTTTACAAAAAACACATAAACAACGTATTCGTCTTAGACCTTTTCGTTATGGCCGATTCCCCATACCACAAAGTTGCACGATGGTTAACAGATAACCGAGATCCAGTTTGTCAACGATTAGCCACGTATGCAATAAATGATTCATCCGGATTTTCCAACGGTATGAAGCATAAAAATATTGCTAGTAAGTTTATGGTCTTGTTTGATGTGACAGCATTGTCTACGAAAATACCACTACTTTAAACGATAGACATTATTTGTCAGCATTCCGACAACTTACCTCTACCAGCACCAGAATTTAAACGACTCCTAATCGTGTTAATGAAGAACTTTATTGCTGCTATCCCGATGGAAAGCGATAATTCAATGGCAGAGTATGAGTTTTGCAAATGCATTTACTAGTTCTTTTAATATTATAAACGTGTGTTTACCATCTGAAAGTGATGTAAATTTGCCTTGTTTGTTAAATCCTTCTGAGATTCATAAACATATTTTTATTTTGCCCATCTTCCACCCTATTTACATTTCGTTATGTACCCGTGTATATTGATGTGGGCTTATGAAGCGTTCGTCAGACAAGGCTTAATTCTGAAATGGTACATCCAGCAAAACATGATCACGTAAAGTAGATAACATTTTGATCAGAGGTTGATGAGATCGATTGGATGATCATTTGAAGTTTAAAAAGAGACGGTTGGATAGTCATTTGTAATATGTAACTGTTGTTTGCCTTACTCTTATTCGGAAATTTTAAATTCCGTTCTGATTCTTAAAGTTTCTTGGACTAGACTAACGAATGTTTAACTGAGTCAACTTTATTTCATGCCCTGATACTTATTTCACATGTACCCTTCATTTGTAATATAATATTGATGCATCTAGATAACAACGTTAGCTGTCTCATTATACATCTAATTAATGAGTGCATCAAAATTCATTGGTAGTTTTAATATAAAGTCTTCGGAATTATTCAAAAAACGTTTACTGGTTCTTAGCATCTAATCTTCTTTTAGGAAATTGCGTTAGTTTAGGGTCCCGTTTCTTTCAAATCTGGCAGTTCAGCTTTGATTTTGATAGTGTTCCTGATCGGAAGCTGCCATTTCATTCGAAACTTCACATATTCACTTCAACGGTTGAATTCACTAAATTCACTGTTACCCAGAAAGCCAGCGAATTGGATTACACCGAATTCACTGAATTCGTGATCACCGTTGTCACTATTTTTATAAAATAATATGTAATGCATGAAAATAAATTTCTAAGAACTGGTGTTCAGAATAGTCATAAATCCTTCAACCGTGTTCCACATCATATACAAAATAATCATTCACTTTCAGAAGTTGGCTATATGAAAGGATGATTACGAACTACCGAGATTATGGAGGCATGAACATCTATGGATTTACCTATGCAAAGTAATATGGATGTTTGAATGAACTAATGATTCCTTTGTATTTGTTGAATGCTTGATTTCGAATACGTTACATTGTCGTGGATATTATTTGTCATCATTTTTTAGCTATTAACAACCTTTTTCCATCACACGTCAATTTTCGTAATACTTGTGCTTGTCACATAGTTTTTATTCCAATTTACTATCAGTTTGACGTATTTTCTGCTCACCATCAAAGTGAATTCTTAGCAAGCCTAATACGGTTATTTGTAACAATACAAACTCAACCAAGTAAGATTCACCATTTTTCAAGACAAAAATTAGATCACAGATTGAGTTTTCAGGAAAATGATCTTTAAAACCTATTACATATGGTTCACCTCCTTGATTATGATGATGATGAACATGTATGTTGGTAGTTGTTTATGAAATGTAGGTACAAGAAATTAAGCGTTAATCTATTTACGAATATTATATAGCTTGTTACATATAACTTGTTACATTGGTCAGTGCTTGTCTAGTACTTCTTGATTCGATTGCGTTATTTCTGGGATTCTTAATTTGTACTATAATTCAACTACTCCTACTAGTAACATTAGCGTCGCGATGGAGCATGTGATGGAATCATTGGATATACATTCAGATTCTAATGCTTTTGAGAATTACTTTGAAAGGTTCGGAATCCGGTTATGACAAAGGAAGATGATGAGGATGGTAATATTGTAGCACATTTCCTCACATTCATCGGAAAAGAAGCATATAGCTTATTAAAATCTGACTTTTCCGGAAAAACCCATTTCGCTTCCTTATACAACTCTCAAGGAACTACTGCTAGACTATGTTAAATATACAAATTTCGAATGTGGTGAAGAACGATTTCGTGAAATGACTCATGAGGATATGAGTAATTCCACTACATTAAGTCATCCCTACGCGGTAAATATATTCCATTGAGGAGTCGCTATGCAGTTCACGAAGATGGCCACAAGTTTGGTCAACGTTTGTCCTGTTGCAGGTTCCACTCGTTTAATTCATGTAAATTTCGTAATTCCAAGTGCTTTAAATGTGGTGATATTGGACATATTCACTCAATTTGTAATTTTGATCCTAATAAGTCGAGTATTTATAATGATCACTTATCTTAAACGATGATTTCAAAAGACAATTTAGAGTCATATAGAAGTTCAGAGTTAAATGAAACTCAGGATTCTTGTGAGACAACAATTTCTAATGAATCAACCTATCAGATTTCTCATGTTATTGTACCAGATATGGCTTTTTCTAATGATTCACTTATTTCTGACAAATTTCCTCGCAAATCTGGTGAAAATATTTCGGATGAACCTAATCATGATCGAAAATCTGATGTAGTTTTGATTGATGCTGATTTTTCTAATGATCTTTTACTATGCAATGACATTCTTAATAAATTTTAGGAAACTATTTCAGAAGAATCAAATTATGATATTCTATCAAATATTATTTGTCTTCATAATGCATTTGTTTTCATTGTGAGAAACTTGTTCTGTGCGAAGCACAAGTACTGAATGAGCTGGAGTTTGATTACATTTCGGATGATTTCATATCAACTGCTGTTTATCCTTATCACAAAGTCACTTCTAATGTTTACTCTAGTCAATGTGAGAAATATGTTTTAAATGAAGCCACATTATTCATAACTTGGGGATATAAAAATCCGACATTATTTCGTGAGAAAGGATAGTGTTGGGAAATCCGTGGTTTAAATTCTAGATAGTAGTTTCGGTACAAAACCGACACGGCGATTGTATACAACCCCAGGAACTGTGTGAGTCTGTTTCGATTGCTGTTGTTAGTTTCAATACTAATGAGCACATTCTAGATAATACAGAGCCTATCCAATACAGACACAGGATGAACTTAAGACGAAGACGTGCAATCAATTACAGACATTTAGACTCCAATTTGCCTTCACACACGTACTTACATACCTACTACACTTCTACTACGATCTTCCTGCCATTCTCATCTTTTGTTTTTGACACCTCCACTAGTTCTCACGATACATTTACTCTTGTTTCAAACACTGGTTTTCATTTATGGACTACCTTGAGCCCTCGGTTTTGATTTTTTCACCCATTACTATTGCCAACATTTTGTTTAATCTATCTGCTACTTATCACTTTCTTATCATACCACAAAAAATTGAGGGACATTCATTCTTGACATAATGATTCTTATCAATGAAAATGCGACAGAGTAATTGAATTGTTTTTGTGTGAGTATTATGAGAAAATACATTTGAAAGTTATTTACTTATATTAGGTTATGTTAATCAAGAATACATTAAATTTTAGTTAAAATGAACGAGACAGTATTAAAGTTTTTATCCCTTTGAATGTAAATTGATATAATATTCTTCAAATTGTTGCTTTCAGTTATATCTTTACCTGCAAATAAACATAACGGAATCATCTTATAATCAGATCATAAACGAGAAACTTATAACAGTACTCACTCACTTGCTTTCGACTGCTACCCACAAGTAAGCAAGGGCGGCCGACCAGCATTCTGAAACACACTCTGACCTGAGCCTTCCTTTCTAGTTCTATGCAATTCTTGTTCATTCTTATGTCTGTCTACATTTCTTAGAGCAGTGTGTTCTATGGTTTTGCTCTGCAACGCAGTCGGGTGCTTTTCTCAATGTGTTTTATCCACTTCCAGCGCTTACTAATTTCTTTTTCCGCTGGTTTGTTCTCTCCGACAGTAGGTTGCTGCTCATAGTGTCCGGCTAACGGATCCGAATTATTTTGCGTGGACAGCTGTTAATAAAAACTTGTAAATTCCAGATGATGGCTTTCGTAGTGCTTCATGTTTCCGCTCCATACAGTAGAACTGTCTTGACATTTGTATTGAAAATTCTGACTCTGGTTTTGGCTGATGGTCGTTTTGAGTTGTAAATATGCTGGTCTTGCTCCGCTGATCCGCCCCTTCACACCTGCGTCAGATCCACCGTGCTGTCCTCCGTGCACGATTTTGCAGTTTAGCTCATCATCAAAATTTCGTATAATATTAAATATCTTTTCAGGCACGCCTAAGAGTCGAAGTGGACTCCATAGTGTCATCCTACCCACTCTATCAAATGCTTACTTGTAGTCAATAAAGTTGATGAAAAGTGATGAATTCCACTGAACTGATTGTTACAGAATGATCCGCAATGTTGTGAGTTGATCAGTACACGATCAATCCCTACAGATTTCAGGATGTTGGTCTCAACGTTGGGCATCTATGGAATCCTAAATTCTGTTTAACAATACCCTGTTGAAGACTTTTCTTGGTAGTTCACACACTTGCTGAGATTCCTATTCTCTGGTATCTTGAGTAGATGTTCTTCTTTTCAGTCTGTTGGTACTTGTTCTTCCTTCCAAATCTTGCTGAATAGAATATGGCGGATGTTTGCAGTTACCGCGACATCAGCTTTCAGTGCATTTGCGGGAATATTGTCTGGTCCTGGTGCTTTGCCGCTCTTGATTTGTCTGATGGCTCTGTTGATCTTGTCATTTGCTGGTGGGTCAACATTGATTGGGAAGTCCGTGGTTATAACATAGTACCAGACAAATAATACAATAATTTAAAATTTGTTTAAAATGCTTGAGTTCTTTAAATTAGTTGTGCTATTCACTATTATCTATTATTAATCACAAACAATCACTGGCAATACAAAACGAACAAACTTTCATAAATGCTCTATCGCAAAAAAATTGACATTTGAAGTGTATTGTCCCGGCTGGAGTTGGGGCAATAGCAATAAAAATGTATAATTTTGTGGCAGTAGATCATAATTTTACACCAAACAACACATACTTAAAACTTAAATAAAACGGATGATTATATATACACTCCGACGTGTACTGTCTATTCTTTCTCCCAAAGATCCTCTGTCGGACAGTGAACAAAACAAATCACGTTCAACCCTAATCGTACTACATTGATACTGAGAGGGTAATGATGAACAGTAAAATCTTCAATCTTCATTGCATATAAAAATTTGGAAAATAGATGAAAACTTTCATTCACGAAACGGTATGTTCGAATTTACGGAAAAAGTAAACAATAAAAATCATGATTATTCAAATTAAATGCGACATGATTGATGAGAATGTGAAATAAATGAAATCAGTGCAAAATTAACCGTTATTTATTTACTTTTCAGTCATTATACAGCCATTTCTAAAAAATAAAGTTGAGATATAAATCAAATTGCAAGGACTAAACGAAAGTAGAATTCATTAAACAAATCTACAGAAGCCAAGAAAATGTTGAAAACCATTCCCTTCAAATAAAATTTCATAGAAACTTTCCAAGAGCTCTGGAAAAACATCAGGTTATGTGTCATAAAGGTTGGATAACTAACACATAATGTTTTAAGATTAGTTTGTTTCCAAAAGCCCACAGAATGATAATAGCTACTCTCGGACCTAAAATTACTGTTAATTTTTGTACACAAACTTTAGTTTAATGGGTAGGTTCCTACTCGCCATCCTCTCTCTTTTGTTTAGAGCTCGGTTGTGGAAGAGTCTTGAGAAACTAAACAGTCGATAGAAAGTCATTATTAAGATTTCTACCATCATATGTATCCGTAAAAACCAGGCGCACGTTTTGTAAAATGTTGATGATTTGGTACATGATGTGAGTTAACTTTGCTTTGTGTATTTTTCTCGTCAAAGACATTCTTTGAAGGCAACGTTTAAGTTAAACTATTTTGGTTAAGATTTGAAATTTCCTTCAAATTAGTCTTGTGGCGTTCCTTTCTTAGTTGATTCTCACACTGTTGATTATCTTGTGTATTTAGTCGACTGTTTTTCTTTGAATCGTTTCAAGATGGTCAGCTCTACTCTAAAGTGTAGACAGCTAAATTGTTTCTTCCTCTGTGGAGGAAGGAATGAAATATGATGAGTGCAATAAATGGTCCCACAAGATGTGTACTCGTTTAATTCCCACAGCATACAAAAGACGGTTGATGACCAACTTCTATTGCCTTTGAATGTTTTGCTGTTCGAGTGAAAAATTACTAATCCCAGAGGTAATTAACTTTCTGGCATTGTCCAGCAAGAACGTTGGTGAGGGCTAGACTGGTAACATGAAAACTGACAGAGGAGAATGTTTCAGTTTAATAAGAGCTGTTACGGAACAAGTTAAACGCCCGATCGCGAAACATGCAAAAGGGAAGTTCTTGTTGAAGCGGATAAACTAGTTGCATACAACTAAATATAGGCGGTCATGTTTGTAATGTAATATGTAAAGAACGGGATAAAAATGTCAACTTCGTGAACAGTGCTTATGTGGCTGTTCCGACTGACGGGAATAAACAAGAGAAAAAAAGCTGCAGTAAACAACGCACGCTTCGTTGATATGTTTTTGATAGGCACATATTCTGGGAAATAGACAATTTCGCCAAAGTATCAAAGTAAAAACACACTGAAACCTGACGTAGTTGATAAAAATTCAATTACATCAGATAGTACTGTGAGTGATTAGCTCACATTAAAAGAATCAGATAAAAAAACCAACCAGTGGTCAGAGTAGAGGACATAAAATATAAAGAAGAGAAATAAGTTCAGAGATTCAAATGTTCATGTCCGAAGAAATCAAAAGAAATTTGGCAAGTTAAAAGGAAAGTGCCAGATAGATAATATGTATGGATGTGGTTATGGACGACTTGATGAAAGTAGATGATGCATTGCAGAATGTCAGCAATGCATTGTGTAAAATATTAGTGTGAACTGATTGTGAGTAGACAGTGAATGTATGATGATAGATATTGTAATCAACAAATATGAACATACTTCTAATACGAAATCTAAAATTCGGCACGAAAACTATAAAAATGAGGGTAAAAAAAAAGAAAGTTGAATATTGAAAGGGAATGCACAAATTTGATAAGGATAAATGTGAAATATGAGAATACGTGACATTAGAGAAATGTGCCTGAATGCATGTGCATAACAATGCATGGAGATATTGAGCATAGTGGAGATTGAGTTTTGTTGAGTATTCCGAATGACTGACTATCTACTGTGTGGAGTTGGAGTGTATGAGAGTGTGGTGTAGAATTCGCATTGTTATGCTGAGCTATTGGAATAGTGAATGTGTCGCATTGACGTGTGTGAAGATGAATGAAATGAGAGAACTGTTGAATGTGTGTTGATTGTTTTCACGTTCGAGTGAATTAAGCGAGAATCGATGACATGTATGAATGTGGATATGGACGACTTGATGAGAGTGGATGATGCATTGCAGAATGTTAGCAATGCATTGTGTGAAGTATTAGTGTGAACTGATTGTGAGTAGACAGTGAATGTGTGATGATAGATTTTGCAATTGACGTATTTGCACTTACCATTTGGTTGAGTGACGCGGTCGGTCGTTACTTCTATTCAAATGAGGGTAATAAACGAGAATGTTGATTATTGAGTGTGAATGCACAAATTCGATATTGATAAATGTGAAATGTGAGAATACGTGACATTAGAGAAATGTGCCTGAATGCATGTGCATAACAATGCATGGAGATATTGAGCATAGTGGAGATTGAGTTTTGTTGAGTATTCCGAATGACTGACTACCTATCTACTGTGTGGAGTTGGAGTGTATGAGAGTGTGGTGTAGAATTCGCATTGTTATGCTGAGCTATTGGAATAGTGAATGTGTCGCATTGACGTGTGTGAAGATGAATGAAATGAGAGAACTGTTGAATGTGTGTTGATTGTTTTCACGTTCGAGTGAATTAAGCGAGAATGGATGACATGTATGAATGTGGATATGGACGACTTGATGAGAGTGGATGATGCATTGCAGAATGTTAGCAATGCATTGTGTGAAGTATTAGTGTGAACTGATTGTGAGTAGACAGTGAATGTGTGATGATGGAGTTTGCAATTGACGTATTTGCACTTACCATTTGGTTGAGTGACGCGGTCGGTCGTTACTTCAATTCAAACGACGGTAATAAACGAGAATGTTGATTATTGAGTGTGAATGCACAAATTCGATATTGATAAATGTGAAATGTGAGAATACGTGACATTAGAGAAATGTGCCTGAATGCATGTGCATAACAATGCATGGAGATATTGAGCACAGTGGAGATTGAGTTTTGTTGAGTATTCCGAATGACTGACTACCTATCTACTGTGTGGAGTTGGAGTGTATGAGAGTGTGGTGTAGAATTCGCATTGTTATGCTGAGCTATTGGAATAGTGAATGTGTCGCATTGACGTGTGTGAAGATGAATGAAATGAGAGAACTGTTGAATGTGTGTTGATTGTTTTCACGTTCGAGTGAATTAAGCGAGAATGGATGACATGTATGAATGTGGTTATGGACGACTTGATGAGAGTGGATGATGCATTGCAGAATGTTAGCAATGCATTGTGTGAAGTATTAGTGTGAACTGATTGTGAGTAGACAGTGAATGTGTGATGATCGAATTTGCAATTGACGTATTTGCACTTACCATTTGGTTGACTGACGCGGTCGGTCGTTACTTCTATTCAAATGGGGAAGTAAACGAGAATGTTGATTGAGTGTGAATGCACAAATTCGATATTGATAAATGTGAAATGTGAGAATACGTGAGATTAGAGCAATGTGCCTGAATGCATGTGCACAAAAATGCATGGAGATATTGAGCATAGTGGAGATTGAGTTTTGTTGAGTATTCCGAATGACTGACTATCTACTGTGTGGAGTTGGAGTGTATGAGAGTGTGGTGTAGAATTCGCATTGTTATGCTGAGCTATTGGAATAGTGAATGTGTCGCATTGACGTGTGTGAAGATGAATGAAATGAGAGAACTGTTGAATGTGTGTTGATTGTTTTCACGATCGAGTGAATTAAGCGAGAATCGATGACATGTATGAATGTGGTTATGGACGACTTGATGAGAGTGGATGATGCATTGCAGAATGTTAGCAATGCATTGTGTGAAGTATTAGTGTGAACTGATTGTGAGTAGACAGTGAATGTGTGATGATGGAGTTTGCAATTGACGTATTTGCACTTACCATTTGGTTGAGTGACGCGGTCGGTCGTTACTTCAATTCAAACGACGGTAATAAACGAGAATGTTGATTATTGAGTGTGAATGCACAAATTCGATATTGATAAATGTGAAATGTGAGAATACGTGACATTAGAGAAATGTGCCTGAATGCATGTGCATAACAATGCATGGAGATATTGAGCATAGTGGAGATTGAGTTTTGTTGAGTATTCCGAATGACTGACTATCTACTGTGTGGAGTTGGAGTGTATGAGAGTGTGGTGTAGAATTCGCATTGTTATGCTGAGCTATTGGAATAGTGAATGTGTCGCATTGACGTGTGTGAAGATGAATGAAATGAGAGAACTGTTGAATGTGTGTTGATTGTTTTCACGATCGAGTGAATTAAGCGAGAATCGATGACATGTATGAATGTGGATATGGACGACTTGATGAGAGTGGATGATGCATTGCAGAATGTTAGCAATGCATTGTGTGAAGTATTAGTGTGAACTGATTGTGAGTAGACAGTGAATGTGTGATGATAGATTTTGCAATTGACGTATTTGCACTTACCATTTGGTTGAGTGACGCGGTCGGTCGTTACTTCTATTCAAATGACGGTAATAAACGAGAATGTTGATTATTGAGTGTGAATGCACAAATTCGATATTGATAAATGTGAAATGTGAGAATACGTGACATTAGAGAAATGTGCCTGAATGCATGTGCATAACAATGCATGGAGATATTGAGCACAGTGGAGATTGAGTTTTGTTGAGTATTCCGAATGACTGACTATCTACTGTGTGGAGTTGGAGTGTATGAGAGTGTGGTGTAGAATTCGCATTGTTATGCTGAGCTGTTGGAATAGTGAATGTGTGGCATTGACGTGTGTGAAGATGAATGAAATGAGAGAACTGTTGAATGTGTGTTGATTGTTTTCACGTTCGAGTGAATTAAGCGAGAATCGATGACATGTATGAATGTGGTTATGGACGACTTGATGAGAGTGGATGATGCATTGCAGAATGTTAGCAATGCATTGTGTGAAGTATTAGTGTGAACTGATTGTGAGTAGACAGTGAATGTGTGATGATGGAGTTTGCAATTGACGTATTTGCACTTACCATTTGGTTGAGTGACGCGGTCGGTCGTTACTTCAATTCAAACGACGGTAATAAACGAGAATGTTGATTATTGAGTGTGAATGCACAAATTCGATATTGATAAATGTGAAATGTGAGAATACGTGACATTAGAGAAATGTGCCTGAATGCATGTGCATAACAATGCATGGAGATATTGAGCACTAGTGGAGATTGAGTTTTGTTGAGTATTCCGAATGACTGACTATCTACTGTGTGGAGTTGGAGTGTATGAGAGTGTGGTGTAGAATTCGCATTGTTATGCTGAGCTATTGGAATAGTGAATGTGTCGCATTGACGTGTGTGAAGATGAATGAAATGAGAGAACTGTTGAATGTGTGTTGATTGTTTTCACGATCGAGTGAATTAAGCGAGAATCGATGACATGTATGAATGTGGTTATGGACGACTTGATGAGAGTGGATGATGCATTGCAGAATGTTAGCAATGCATTGTGTGAAGTATTAGTGTGAACTGATTGTGAGTAGACAGTGAATGTGTGATGATAGATTTTGCAATTGACGTATTTGCACTTACCATTTGGTTGAGTGACGCGGTCGGTCGTTACTTCTATTCAAATGAGGGTAATAAACGAGAATGTTGATTATTGAGTGTGAATGCACAAATTCGATATTGATAAATGTGAAATGTGAGAATACGTGACATTAGAGAAATGTGCCTGAATGCATGTGCATAACAATGCATGGAGATATTGAGCACAGTGGAGATTGAGTTTTGTTGAGTATTCCGAATGACTGACTATCTACTGTGTGGAGTTGGAGTGTATGAGAGTGTGGTGTAGAATTCGCATTGTTATGCTGAGCTATTGGAATAGTGAATGTGTCGCATTGACGTGTGTGAAGATGAATGAAATGAGAGAACTGTTGAATGGGTGTTGATTGTTTTCACGTTCGAGTGAATTAAGCGAGAATGGATGACATGTATGAATGTGGTTATGGACGACTTGATGAGAGTGGATGATGCATTGCAGAATGTTAGCAATGCATTGTGTGAAGTATTAGTGTGAACTGATTGTGAGTAGACAGTGAATGTGTGATGATGGATTTTGCAATTGACGTATTTGCACTTACCATTTGGTTGAGTGACGCGGTCGGTCGTTACTTCTATTCAAATGAGGGTAATAAACGAGAATGTTGATTATTGAGTGTGAATGCACAAATTCGATATTGATAAATGTGAAATGTGAGAATACGTGACATTAGAGAAATGTGCCTGAATGCATGTGCATAACAATGCATGGAGATATTGAGCATAGTGGAGATTGAGTTTTGTTGAGTATTCCGAATGACTGACTATCTACTGTGTGGAGTTGGAGTGTATGAGAGTGTGGTGTAGAATTCGCATTGTTATGCTGAGCTATTGGAATAGTGAATGTGTCGCATTGACGTGTGTGAAGATGAATGAAATGAGAGAACTGTTGAATGGGTGTTGATTGTTTTCACGATCGAGTGAATTAAGCGAGAATCGATGACATGTATGAATGTGGTTATGGACGACTTGATGAGAGTGGATGATGCATTGCAGAATGTTAGCAATGCATTGTGTGAAGTATTAGTGTGAACTGATTGTGAGTAGACAGTGAATGTGTGATGATGGAGTTTGCAATTGACGTATTTGCACTTACCATTTGGTTGAGTGACGCGGTCGGTCGTTACTTCTATTCAAATGAGGGTAATAAACGAGAATGTTGATTATTGAGTGTGAATGCACAAATTCGATATTGATAAATGTGAAATGTGAGAATACGTGACATTAGAGAAATGTGCCTGAATGCATGTGCATAACAATGCATGGAGATATTGAGCATAGTGGAGATTGAGTTTTGTTGAGTATTCCGAATGACTGACTATCTACTGTGTGGAGTTGGAGTGTATGAGAGTGTGGTGTAGAATTCGCATTGTTATGCTGAGCTATTGGAATAGTGAATGTGTCGCATTGACGTGTGTGAAGATGAATGAAATGAGAGAACTGTTGAATGTGTGTTGATTGTTTTCACGTTCGAGTTAATTAAGCGAGAATGGATGACATGTATGAATGTGGTTATGGACGACTTGATGAGAGTGGATGATGCATTGCAGAATGTTAGCAATGCATTGTGTGAAGTATTAGTGTGAACTGATTGTGAGTAGACAGTGAATGTGTGATGATAGATTTTGCAATTGACGTATTTGCACTTACCATTTGGTTGAGTGACGCGGTCGGTCGTTACTTCTATTCAAATGAGGGTAATAAACGAGAATGTTGATTATTGAGTGTGAATGCACAAATTCGATATTGATAAATGTGAAATGTGAGAATACGTGACATTAGAGAAATGTGCCTGAATGCATGTGCACATTTGCATGGAGATATTGAGCATAGTGGAGATTGAGTTTTGTTGAGTATTCCGAATGACTGACTACCTATCTACTGTGTGGAGTTGGAGTGTATGAGAGTGTGGTGTAGAATTCGCATTGTTATGCTGAGCTATTGGAATAGTGAATGTGTCGCATTGACGTGTGTGAAGATGAATGAAATGAGAGAACTGTTGAATGGGTGTTGATTGTTTTCACGTTCGAGTGAATTAAGCGAGAATGGATGACATGTATGAATGTGGTTATGGACGACTTGATGAGAGTGGATGATGCATTGCAGAATGTTAGCAATGCATTGTGTGAAGTATTAGTGTGAACTGATTGTGAGTAGACAGTGAATGTGTGATGATAGATTTTGCAATTGACGTATTTGCACTTACCATTTGGTTGAGTGACGCGGTCGGTCGTTACTTCTATTCAAATGAGGGTAATAAACGAGAATGTTGATTATTGAGTGTGAATGCACAAATTCGATATTGATAAATGTGAAATGTGAGAATACGTGACATTAGAGAAATGTGCCTGAATGCATGTGCATAACAATGCATGGAGATATTGAGCATAGTGGAGATTGAGTTTTGTTGAGTATTCCGAATGACTGACTATCTACTGTGTGGAGTTGGAGTGTATGAGAGTGTGGTGTAGAATTCGCATTGTTATGCTGAGCTATTGGAATAGTGAATGTGTCGCATTGACGTGTGTGAAGATGAATGAAATGAGAGAACTGTTGAATGGGTGTTGATTGTTTTCACGTTCGAGTGAATTAAGCGAGAATCGATGACATGTATGAATGTGGTTATGGACGACTTGATGAGAGTTGGATGATGCATTGCAGAATGTTAGCAATGCATTGTGTGAAGTATTAGTGTGAACTGATTGTGAGTAGACAGTGAATGTGTGATGATAGATTTTGCAATTGACGTATTTGCACTTACCATTTGGTTGAGTGACGCGGTCGGTCGTTACTTCTATTCAAATGAGGGTAATAAACGAGAATGTTGATTATTGAGTGTGAATGCACAAATTCGATATTGATAAATGTGAAATGTGAGAATACGTGACATTAGAGAAATGTGCCTGAATGCATGTGCACATTTGCATGGAGATATTGAGCATAGTGGAGATTGAGTTTTGTTGAGTATTCCGAATGACTGACTATCTACTGTGTGGAGTTGGAGTGTATGAGAGTGTGGTGTAGAATTCGCATTGTTATGCTGAGCTATTGGAATAGTGAATGTGTCGCATTGACGTGTGTGAAGATGAATGAAATGAGAGAACTGTTGAATGGGTGTTGATTGTTTTCACGTTCGAGTTAATTAAGCGAGAATCGATGACATGTATGAATGTGGTTATGGACGACTTGATGAGAGTGGATGATGCATTGCAGAATGTTAGCAATGCATTGTGTGAAGTATTAGTGTGAACTGATTGTGAGTAGACAGTGAATGTGTGATGATAGATTTTGCAATTGACGTATTTGCACTTACCATTTGGTTGAGTGACGCGGTCGGTCGTTACTTCTATTCAAATGAGGGTAATAAACGAGAATGTTGATTATTGAGTGTGAATGCACAAATTCGATATTGATAAATGTGAAATGTGAGAATACGTGACATTAGAGAAATGTGCCTGAATGCATGTGCACATTTGCATGGAGATATTGAGCATAGTGGAGATTGAGTTTTGTTGAGTATTCCGAATGACTGACTATCTACTGTGTGGAGTTGGAGTGTATGAGAGTGTGGTGTAGAATTCGCATTGTTATGCTGAGCTATTGGAATAGTGAATGTGTGGCATTGACGTGTGTGAAGATGAATGAAATGAGAGAACTGTTGAATGTGTGTTGATTGTTTTCACGTTCGAGTGAATTAAGCGAGAATCGATGACATGTATAAATGTAGTTTTGGATGACTTAACGAAGGTTGATTTTTCATTGTAATATTTTGCTTATATTTTGTCTTATTTTCGTCCGTACATAATTTTTTTTCTTTTTACCCTATTCTTTTGTCGTTGAAATTTGCGATTATTTAATATATTTATTATTTTTATTCTAAACAAAATTTTTATTTTTGACTTACCACCTAATATGAATATAGCTATCAAACATAAAGCACAATATTTCATTGTTTTGAAATGGCTCACCTCTATACTTTTGTCGTTTATATACTTTTTTCCAGTGTATTTTATTATGTGAATTCTTTAATAAATTGTACGATGTGTATTTTGTTGACAGGTCTTCTTTTTGCATTTTTTTTTGATAACCTAAAAGATCAGTTTTTTTTTCAGTGTTTTACTGATAATTATTTCACTACGGAATATGGTCGAATTTTTTTAATGTAAAGTTTACACATTCTTTCATTAGTTAATTATGCTGTAAAAAAATATCAACCTCGTACTGCTAAAAACAGTATTGTGTATATACGCTCCTTAATTATTCATTCTCTCATATTTATTAATTTTTTTATATGATTTAGTGTATTTTTACTAATGCAAATGATCATTTTCAGTTTACTGTATAAAGATGTTATTATTTTTTATCTTATTTTAACATATAGATATTGTTACAAGGAGGCACCAAACAAATATGCGTTACACAGATCTCATTTGATTTGTGTGAGAGCTGTCATACTGCCCGGGAGCCCAAACCGAAGCAGGTGGCGCAGTGGAAGCGTGCTGACCTCATAAAGATGTTAAATCCGATGTCAAATGATTTTTGGAAGCATCACTTCTTGACTTCCTGAGAATCCAAGTGTGGTGTTTTTATATAAAATAACGATTCATTTGTACTTGTTGAATGCTTGATTTCAAATTCCAATTACAGGATATTCATTCGTTCTTATCTAGTAGTTCTTGATGCAATTGCTTTATTTCAGGGATTCTTAAGTTTATACCTGTTAAAATTGCAGTAGATGCATCCGACTCAGTGATTAGAGAAGTCTTACAACAGTAGGTAAACAACACCTGACAGCCATTGACATCCTTCTCGTGACGGTTGTAAGACACTGAACCGAGTTATAGCACTTTTATTAGCGAACTCCCAACCCTGTGGTTCAATAAATATAAAGAATACAATGATATAAAATTTATATTACAATATTTTAGATGCATCAGTCTGATTAACCACTTCAAAGTACGGCGAGACTATAATTTATGGACGAACAAATCGGATTTAGAACAACAAAATTTGGATTTTGGCAAGTAATTCACTCATCCATTCGGCTAATCAGAGTCTTGGCATTATAGCTGATGTCAGCTCTTTATGAAAACCTCCAAATCTAATTCCTAACCCTAACTATCAACTGTAAATTATAATCCTAACTCGTCACGCTAATTTATAACCCTCATTCGGTCCTAGTTATTAGGTGGACACTGTGAAGGTCACTTTATCGTCGTTCAAAGGTCGTCCATAAATTAGTCTCACTGAATAGTGTGTACTTATTATCTCCTGAAATCGATTTATCATTAATGATCATCATGACAATAAATCGTATTTAATAGTACCCAAGTAACTTTACCAAGTCAATACGAGAGGCCAATGGTTGTCCTTTGGTTATACTATACTACCATTTCTTGTGAATGCTACTGAAATATTTGTTCCTTTTAAAAAAGGAGTTATTCTCTGCAATTTCTTATCACTATAAACAACTCTGATCCCTTCAGTCTAGACAAAGAAGTATAACATTGAAATAATGGAGTTTTGTCAGTTGTCATTCCATTATTTCCTTGACTTTTCAACAACTAATTGATCGATGTGATACATTCGCTGACTAAATCATTATACAGTTAATTACAAAAAGTAATTCTCATAAATTAGTACACACATATAACAAGAAGAGAATTAGATGGTTTATATTACAGACTAGTTTTAGTTAAGCAATCCATGAAAACTAGATAGGAATGGGCAGCTTTCTTGTACCGATTAAAGATTACTCACTTGCGTGCATCTATGACCACACTGCGATCTTTAGGTCTCACCACCTAGTATTTCTTCTTTTATGAGAACATTAATCAAAATAATTTATGAGTCAGTAATGGCAACAGGTTTGATCAAACTATTAATCATAATAAATAAATTTGTTGTCAATAAGATTGATTGTGTAATCCACTTTATTGTTATCATTTATATATAAACTGGCTCTTTGTTTTTTCTCAAAAATAGATTAAAATATTACTGTGTAAAAGACTAAATTCTGACGAACATCTATTTATTAACAGTACTTTCTGCTTATAAGATGATCTGGCTCTTCTTTGGCACACGCAACAACAAATGCAAGAAAAGACGACCAGTGTAGTAGCAACAGCCTCAGCAGCAGTAGGTCTTAACATACACAAAAGAAAAATCAAGGTTCTCCGATACAACACAGCGTGCACTAGTCGAATCACACTTGACGGAGAGGCTTTGGATGATGTAAAAACCTTTGCATATCTGGGCAGCATCATTGATGAACACAGTGGATCTAATGCGGATGTGAAGGGGCGGATCGGCAAAGCAAGAGCAGCATATTTACAATTGAAGAACATCTAGGACTCAGAATAAATGCCAATCAAAATCAAAGTCAGAATCTTCAATACAAATGTCAAGACAGTTCTACTGTATTGAGCGGAAACTTGAAGCACTATGAAAGCCATCATCTAGAAGTTACAAGTGTTTATTAACAGTTATTAAAGCAAAATAATTTGGATCCGTTGGCCAGACACTGTCAGTACAACCTAATGTGGGAGAGAACAAAACATAACAAACCAGCAGAGAAAGAAATCAGGAAGAATTGTTGGTAGTGGATAGAACACACATTGATAAAAGCACCCGACAACGTCACAAGGCGCGCTCTCACTTGAAATCCTCAAGGTCAAAGGAGTAGGGGAAGACCAAAGAACATATTATACCGAGAAATGGAGACAGGCATAGAACTGGAAAGGAAGTCCCAGGACAGAGTGTGTTAGAGAACGCTGGTCGGCGGCCCATACTCCTTCGGGAGTATGTGGTGTTTGAATGAACTAATGATTGATTTGCACTTGTTGAATGTTTGATTTCGAATTCTAAATACAGTACAATCATTAGTGCTTATCTTGTACTTCTTGATCCGATTGCGTTACTTCTGGGATTCTTAGTTCATACTATGATTCAATTACTCCTAACTATTATATTGACGTCGCGATGGGGCCTGCGATGGAATTGTTGGATATACATTCAGATTATCATGCTTATGAAGATTACTTTGAAAGGTTTAGAATTCGGGCTATGACTAAGGAAGATGATGATTATGTTAGTATCGTAGCACATTTCCTCACATTCATCGGGAAAGAAGCATATAGCTTTTTAAAAACTCTGGCTTTACCGGAAAAGCCCATTTCGCTTCGTTATGCAGCTCTCAAGGAATTACTGCTGGACTATGTTAAGTGCACAAATTTTGAATGCGGTAAAGAAGGAAGATTTCGTAAAATCATTCATGATGATATGAAAAATTCCACTAAATTACGTCACCTCAACCCAGTGCATACTCAAGGTTATGCAGATAATTCATTAAGGAGATGCAATGCAGTTCACGAAAATGGGCAAAAGTTTGCTCAATTTTTGTCCTGTGGCAAGTTCCACTCGTTTAATTCATGTAAATTTCGTAATTCCAAGTGCTTTAAATGTGGTGATATTGGACATATTCACTCAATTTGTAATTTTGATCCTAATAAGTCGAGTATTTATAATGATCACTTATCTTAAACGATGATTTCAAAAGACAATTTAGAGTCATATAGAAGTTCAGAGTTAAATGAAACTCAGGATTCTTGTGAGACAACAATTTCTAATGAATCAACCTATCAGATTTCTCATGTTATTGTACCAGATATGGCTTTTTCTAATGATTCACTTATTTCTGACAAATTTCCTCGCAAATCTGGTGAAAATATTTCGGATGAACCTAATCATGATCGAAAATCTGATGTAGTTTTGATTGATGCTGATTTTTCTAATGATCTTTTACTATGCAATGACATTCTTAATAAATTTTAGGAAACTATTTCAGAAGAATCAAATTATGATATTCTATCAAATATTATTTGTCTTCATAATGCATTTGTTTTTATTGTGAGAAACTTGTTCAGTGCGAAGCACAAGTACTGAATGAGCTGGAGTTTGATTACATTTCGGATGATTTCATATCAACTGCTGTTTATCCTTATCACGAAGTCACTTCTAATGTTTACTCTAATCAGTGTGAGAAATATGTTTTAAATGAAGCCACATTATTCATAACTTGGGGATATAAAGATCCAACATTATTTCGTGTGATAGGATAGTCTGAATGTCTATGTTTGAAATTTTAGGTAGCAGTAGTTTCAGTACTCAACCGACATGATGATTGTACACAATCTCAGGAACCAAGTGAGTCTGCTCCGATTTCGGTTGTTAATTCTAATACTAATGAGTGCATTCTAGATAATACAGAGTCTTTATACAATATACTGTCGGACACACAGAAGATGAACTTGAGAAGAAGACGTACAATCAATTACAGACACTTATACTTCAATCTAAGCTGTGGCGGATGTGGTGTTTGAATGAACTAATGATTCCTTTGTACTTCTGGAATGCTTGATTTCGAATTATAAATACAGTACATTCGTTAATGCTTGTCTAGTACTTCTCGATTCAATTGCTTTATTTCTGGGATTTTTAGTTCATTCTATAATTCAACTACTCCTAATCATCATAGAGTAACAGGCATAAGTAAGCAAGTAAGAGTTTATAACTTTATACACCTGCACAGTATACTGTTTTCTTTGTATGAATAATCGAAAGATTTAAAAACTGTTTATACACATTATCTCATCATTATTTTGTATCTGGTCCTTTGTGTCACATACTTTATTAATGGCTGACAACAATTCGAAATTACTGTTTATATATTCTGTCTTAATAAACAGTACTAACGAATAACAACTATTTTTCGTTATAGTTAATAATACCAATATCTTAAGATGTTGTCAGGCTACAAAAAATCTGTCTTCATTTATAAAAGGTGAACTATTTGTTCTTCCTTCCTAACTTTGATGAAATCTATAAATAGCAGTGTTATCTGTGCTCTTTATTATAATGATAATGATGTGAGAATGAATAAAGTGACCTTAATTAAATGTTATTAGAAAAACTAGCTGAGTTATTTCTTATTCTCACAAACGAGATCAGAGATAACACTGTTATCTTTATAGATTTCATCAAAGTTTGGAAGAAATAACAAAGAATAGTTCACCTTTTGTAAATTTAGACAGATTTTTTTTAAACTGACAACATCTTAAGATATTGGTTTTATTAATTTTAAAGAAAAATAGTTATTATTCATTAGTACTGTTTATTAAATGTGTCCTATCCACTTCCAGCGCTTCTTCCTGATTTCTTTCTCCGCTGGTTTGTTCTGGCTTGTTCTATCCCACATTAGGTTGTTACTGATAGTGTCTGCCCAACGGATCCAAATTATTTTGCGTAAACAGCTGTTAATAAACACTTGTATCTTATAGATGATGGTGAGATAATGTCTGTAAACAGTTCTCAAATCTTTCATATATTCATACAATACCTCTCAAGGTATTCAAATAGTTCTTCAAATACAATTATCACTACTGCCCGAAATTCGAAATCTATAAGACATCTCGATAACTGTTCGGTTGTTAAGCAGAAAAACAAACAATTATTGCTTATATGAGCTGAATATTATTGAGTATCAAGTAACAATTCATTCAGAAACTACAATACTCAACTAATTGTGGTGTTTGAATGAACCAATGACTCCTTTGTACTTCTTGAATGTTTGATTTCGAATTCTAAATACAGTACATTCGTTCGTGCTTGTGTAGTACTTCTTGATTCAATTGCGTTATCCCTGGGATTATTAGTTCATACTATAATTCAAATACTTCTAATTATCATATTGGCGTCGCGATGGGGCCTGCGATGGAACAGTTAGATATTCATTCGGATTTTGATGCTTATGAGGATTACTTTGAAAGGTTCGAAATCTGGGCTATGACCAAGGAAGATGATGAGAATATTAATATTGTGGCACATTTTCTCACATTCATCGGAAAAGAAGCATATGGCTTAATAAAAACTTTGGCTTTACCGGAAAAGCCCATTTCTCTTCCTTATACAACTCTCAAGGAACTACTTCTAGACTATGCTAAGTATACAAATTTCGAATGCGGTAAAGGGAGATTTCGTAAAATAATTCATGAGGATATAAAAAATTTCACTACATTACGTCGCCCCATCCCAGTGCATACTCAGGATTATGCAGATAATTCATTTGGGAATTGCGATGCAGTTGACGAGGATGGGAACAAGTTTGGTCGATGTTTGTACTGTGGCAGGTTCCACTCTTTTAATTCATGTAAATTTCGTAATTCTAAGTGCTTTGAATGTGGTGATGTTGGACATATTCGGTCAGTTTGTAATATTACTGTTCATCTTGCTGCAACTAATATTAAGTCTTGTGATTCTGATTCTATTAAGTTGAGTATTTATAATGATCATTTATCTTTATCGACGATTTCAAAAGACAGTTTAGAGTCATATAGCAGTTCAGAGTTAAATGAAACTCAGAATCCTTGCGAGGCAACAACTCCTAATCAATCAACCCATCAGATTTCTCATGTTATTGTACCAGATATGATTTTTCCTAATGATTCACATGTTTCTGATGAAATTTCTCACAAATCTGGTGAAAATATTTCGGATGAACCTAATCATGATCGAAAACCTGATGTAGTTTTGATAGATGCTGATTTTTCTAACGATCCTTTACTCTGCAATGACATTCTTAATAAATTCGAGGAAACTATTTCAGAAGAATCGAACCTTGATGTCATATCAAATATTGTTTGTCCTCATGATGCATTTGTTTCTTGTGAGAAACTTGTTCAATGCGAAGCACGAGTATTAAATGAGTTAGAGTCTGATTACAATTCAGATGATTCCATATCAATTATTGTTTGTCCTTATCATAAATTCACTTCCAATGTTTACTCTAGTCAAATTGAGAAAGATGATTTAAATGAAGCCACATTATTCATAACTTGGGGATATGAAGATCCGACATTATTTCGTGGGGGAGGATAGTCTGAATGTCTATGTTTGAAATTTTAGGTAGCAGTAGTTTCAGTACTCAACCGACATGATGATTGTACACAATCTCAGGAACCAAGTGAGTCTGCTCCGATTTCGGTTGTTAATTCTAATACTAATGAGTGCATTCTAGATTATGCAGTCTTTATCCAATACGTTGTCGGACAGACACAGCATGAACTTGAGGAGAAGACGTACAATTGATTACAGACACTTAGACTCTAATTTAAGCTGTGGCGGATGTGGTGTTTGAATGAACTAATGACTCCTTTGTACTTGTTGA
Source organism: Schistosoma spindalis (assembly GCA_946903255.1). Classification (NCBI taxonomy): domain Eukaryota; kingdom Metazoa; phylum Platyhelminthes; class Trematoda; order Strigeidida; family Schistosomatidae; genus Schistosoma; species Schistosoma spindalis. Next base: position 4,631,962 of record OX336420.1, read on the forward strand.
ATGTTTGATTTCGAATTCTAAATACAGTACATTCGTTGGTGCTTGTGTAGTAAATCTTGATTCAATTGCGTTATCCCTGGGATTCTTAGTTCAGACTCTAATTCAAATACTTCTAATTATCATACTAATACTTGATATTTCAGTCTTTGGTAAGACTATCAAAGTAAGATGATCTCAGTAACACATGTCACTAATTTTGAATCATAGGCATGTTACAACAAAATTGCATCTAGAAAAACAATGGTGTTGAATTATGGTGCATCTGTCTACAGAATAAAAACCATCATTTATCAGACGTTATAAAACATAAATTTTCAGATTTTTTAGAGTTATAATCTAGTTGTCACCAATAGACAAGTGTTGGAAGATAGAAGAGACACTGAGAAATGTGAATGCATTGTACTAATTCGAAAATAAGTATTCGACAATTTACTAAGCTTTTATTATTCAATACATATAACACAGACCTGTAGTTCACCAACGTGGATGGTTTGTCTCTAATGATTTGGTGTCTTCTCTATTTATATTTGAAAGGCGTCGAAGTCACACCTCATGGTTAGTATTTCACTAGGATTACTCTTTCCTCGTATCCTGATACTATGACTCCTTTGGAGACGTACAACATAAACGATTTCATTACAGAAATGTGGTGGTGAGCGTAGGCGTAATGGACAGAGGTAGACCACTCCCGCAATGGCCATTTCATAGCGTGTAATTAGATGATGCACTTTGTTTGTCCTTCACCTTGACATGGATCGGTAAATTTTTCGATATTTAGTGACCGGACTATCGAGTGATTTGGCTAAGGCCTAGTGTCATTTCACTGACTCTTGAGATTAATACATGAACAGTGCATACTACTAAGTAATTATATATATATATATATATATATATATATATATATATTTATACAGGACAATGAATGTGTCATCGAATCATTCAAGCGACCAACACAAAGCTAGCAGAATGAACATTTGCATAGGCGGTAAGCAATGCTCAACCACCGACACAATCCAACAACTATCAACAATCAATAATAAAAACAAGGATAGGAGAATGTATGACTCATTTAACGCCTGTCAGACTGTCTACAAGTGTGACTAAGCAGAAAAGCGATCACTATCATCCTCGCCCACACAATAAGATCCATTTTGAATGTTTTTGTGTGGGAAAATCCCTACATGTATTCACTTGCAGTTCGTTTTTATTGATTTAATTACTTGTACATTTTCTTAGTCTATTTGATTGCATTTGAGTTCGTAATATTTGTATTTTATTATAGTTTTTTTTTTACGCCTTCACTGAGTTTTGATGTTTCTTCCTGATCTGCATTTATGTTGTTCTGCTTGTTACTTAGTCCTGGCGGAGGCCATATTGGTTTGTCCTTCCTTTTGATTGTGTTGCTTGTATTGACTAGAATTGTGCATTTTTGATTGTGAATTGAAGCACTCCTCCAGAATTGGAAGCACTCCGTGTTATAAAGCAACCAAATATTATCTTTTGAACTAGTCTGTGCGTATTCAATCCAGTGAGGATAAAACAACATTTATTCGTTGCGATTGGTAATTTTCTCGCACCCTTTATCAACTTCCTTATTTATTGTACCTTAGATTTGATTAATTGAACAATTATTGGTTGGATAGCTGTGTGGTCATATTTGTTTAGGTAACAATATACATTTGACTTTATAATGAATTTCAGAACCGTCATTTTAGCCAATCATTTTGTTTTTGTTTCAACTGGGTAGGAGGCGTATCTAATCCACCTAGACAGCTATTATTCAGTCCGAACCTTAGTTTCGATCTTACACACACATCACCACCCCCGCGATGTTTGATCGTATGACTTCACATCTGGATCCGTTTGAAAAAATCTCATTTGATTCCGTTCTCCTGATAACCTTCGGCTGGCTTCCGATTTCAGCTTATTTTTCCTCGTTTCAACTTGTGGTGGTGGTAGGGGATAATTCAATATATCATATAATATTTTCATTAGCAAAGGTTTAGCCTAGTATGACTCATTAACATTTTCTCTATCTCACATTTAGATTGTGTGTCTGATAATTAGAGTATTTTGAACCATGATTTCATACGATACCGTCCCACAATCTTTTTTGCACCCAAATATCCATATTGGCTTTCGTGTGTATTGACTTACTTTTATAGACAGAACGCGATTGGTTTAATGAAAACAATTATCTTTATAACCAATTTTGCCAGTGATTGTTTCACCGTGCTCGTTTGTTTAACTGTACTAATGACAGCCATATTGCTCATGCATTATCCTCCATTACGCTTTTCCACGGTTTGTGACTCCGTACGCACGTACTTCTTCCTGACAATTCCGCTTGTACCCATTTTGGCACGACCTCGGTATTCGTTCGATACCACGAGATCGCCAACAAATAAATCTGGTTACGATGCATTCTCGCCTTCTGATTTGTCTGGTACGCGGTCAACTTGTAGTGGTGTTCATAGTCAACCGCGACTGTACTCCACACCACAATTGATGAGCCGAATTCCGGAACACGCCTCAACCTCTCGTCAGTTCGTCCGAAGAAGTCAATTCAGTGAGTCTAATGTTCATTTATTCACGTCTGTCGTAGTTTTGTATTGGTGTTCATAGTCAACCGCGGCTCTATACCACGCTACATGCACAAAATAAGTCCCGAATTTTTGGCTAGTCTCTTTCTTATTTTATGTAGTCCGCTCTTTTTATCTTTCAGGTTCGAAACATCAAAATTGTCCTAATTGTTCGGCCAAACATTATTTCGGCTGGTCGTTTCCCGTCTTGACAGCTTGAATAGGATGTAATTCTGTAAGAGATTAGGAACTGTTGCAGAGTCTCTTTTAATTTATTTTCACATTCCAATTTTAAAAGAGCTTGCTTAAAAACATCAACAAATTTCTTAGCTTGCCCATTTGACTGAGGGTAATACCGTGAAGTTCAAATATGTTCGATCTCATTTTGTTTGCAGAAGTCCGGAAACTCTGGAGACGTAGGTTGCATTCCGTTATTTGAAACCGAAACATTAGGTGTTCCAAACCTAACAAAAAATAGTCTGAAGTGTAACAGTGTTTCAGATGTAGACGGTCTTCGCACAACATAGATTTCAGGCCATTTGGAGTATAGATCTACCACCACCAAAAAATATTGTCCGTGTATTGGTCCAGCATAATCGATGTGTACTCAAACTCAAGGATTGTTCGTTTCTGTTCATGGCTGAATATGTGTTCATTCACAGCCTTATCCATTAATGACCAATAGACATAAATACGCATAATTACCATCATTATGTTCATTCCCGGATGACCAATATGAAACTTTTTAAGCGCAAACAACTGAGGAGATTTAAGTGCGAAAACACGATTGCCATAATTCAAACGATTATCATAAATCTATACAGACTCACGAATCAGAAATAACTGGTGGAACTCACAATCAAACTTATCCTGTTCCCGGCCATAATAACATTTACTATTATTCCATTGAGTAGAGGATCAAGAACCGTTGTTATGTATTCGGTTCATTTTTATGAACAATGAAAAGTAATTCCAGATATATTAGACTTATTCTTCGCTAGAGCTCGTAGTGACCTAGATTGGTGAAGAGAACGCGACTGATATAATTGAAACAATTATTATTGTAACCTACTGTACCAGTGGTTGTTTCACTATACTTGTTTGCTTAAGTGTAACGAAAAACACACCCTTGCGTTGTTTGGGACCTTGTACGAACTCTCGTACGTTCAGTAGTTTCGCTTGTAGTTTTTGGCACGATCTCGGTATTATTTCGATACCACGAGATCGCCAACAAATACATCTTAACTGAAACCTTCAACTGCATTCTGATATTTGGCCTGCGGAGGGGTCTAATCTGGTAACTGGCACGAAATCTATCTGTAGTGGTGATCATAGTCAACCGCAGCTGGACGCCATCTACAAAGTATTCTCAACATATGAATCCGTAAACATAGACTGCAATGTATCTCACTCACAAACGTACTCTTCAATACACTCATAGAAAACTATTCGACATCATGAGAGTTAATCGTCCGTTTTTGTGTGCCATGCTCATGGTTTTGGTTTTACATATTGCCACTTCATCGTGAGAACGAGATATCAATTGGACGGACTCAAATAGTTTGTCAGAGCATGTTCAGGTCTAATAAACAACCCAGAGGATTTCTCAAATCAGGAGAAGTGGTTTTGGGCATTGTTCGGCAAACAGAACTTGGGTGAAGCTTGTGGTGGTGCAAGAACACTTGAGTGGTGGGCATGAATTGATCATCAAATGAATGACCTCTACAGAGGTCTAATTTGCGTTCCCAAATATCTGAATTTCCAGTGTCCATTTATTTCCACTGGGTCTACGGCATGATGGAACAGCTACTTCGTAAGATTTACCCACGTCCGAACTCCATCCAATTAAGGGACTCAAAACATTTCTGTCTTACGAAACTTCACGAATAGAAAAATACTGTGTGTCCATTTCCAGATCATCTATACGAGCATCTGAATTGTATTCAGACAACCCTACTTGTCGATGACTAGCCGAATTTGCGAGGGTTTGAAACAGAAAAATCACTTAAGTTCCGTTTTAATCATGCCAATGTAGTATAGTCTAGTTTCTGAGTGTTTATTATGAACCACTAAAATCTCTTCAATACATGATCATGACCATTGCAGAGATCCAAAGCATCGAGTCAATCGGATTAAAACAAAAAAAACTCACTACATAGTAATCCTTTTTCCTATGTTTACTCAATCAACGTGGACAATATTACTTTATCTTTAAATGTTCTTATCCTTCAACAGTTGCAAGATGCGCTACATTTAGTGTACGCGGTCACTACGACGGAGTAGAATGAAGTCTCGTTTGACGTTCTTAAGTTAATTTCATTTATGTAAGTAATAAAAATAACTTATAACACACAACTTTGCGCAGTTATATTCGTGCGATATGAACTGTTTTGGAATTTACCACGTAAGTCAAGGGAAGTTTTTCACGCCTATGTGAATGAAAAAGCAAATATTATACAAGTATTTCCGTGAATTCAAGTAAAACTAACTAATAGTACGTTTACTCACAAACCTTAAGCTTTTATATTTATTCCTGTATCAGGATTTTCAATCGACGTTTCGGAAGTTGAACACATTTTCATTTAACGCTAGCACTTATTTATTTTTAAATAATGGGGTATTAAGTAGTTGTTTGACTTAGCTATTAGTAGTTACCGAAGTTTCTTCATCGAATTCTGGATGTTGTCATGTGAGCGAATGTGGGCTAACGGAATAGAATACGACATCATGTTGAAATTACGTAAATATCTACAAGCTTGGATTAAAGAAAGATATGGTTAGAAGACATACTGAATTCAGCGATGAATAACCCATTGTTGCATCATATTTTAAACTGTCTTCCAACTGTGGGACTGCATGTGTCAAAAGTTTGAAGATATGTTATTCATTTCAACAAGATATTAAAATATCCTCAGATGATCATTAAAAAGCACTGTAAAATGTGCACATCCAAAAACGCTAAAATAAATGCGGAAAAGTAGAATAAACCTACCAATAATTTCCATCTTGAATACTTAAATTAGTTTTGCTGGATACATATGTGCTCTTTTTGTTTATCCTATCGCCTTCTCACCTTATAAATTTCGCTGTTTGCACTGACTGATCTGCTTTCGGTTTTCATTTATTTATGGATAAGTAGCGCAAGTTGGTTGCTGATGGATACAACGCTCAGAATATTTTCTGCAGTGTTAGAAAATCAACTAGTCAAGTAAAATGTATCATTGAAATTAGCTTATTTTACAACATGTCATGTCCATAAAGTAGTACCCCAAATGTCTCATCGTATTGAATATTTAGAAATGGTATCTCGCCTGTTCACCAGAATCAAACATATAGTAAACTTTAAAATTTCGGCTGATGAAGATATTTAAGCTGACCTAGTCGATGCATAAAGCATCTGAAATTCCTTCGTTCATATGTAGAAAAAAAAGTTTTATGGTTTTTAAAATATGAATGAAAGACTAGTAACTTCACATACGGAATATTCAAATTTAACATAACTACATACGTTTTGAACTCATCTTTTACCAATTAATCTTCTAAACTCACAGCGATGCATCTTTGTGTAATTTCAGAATAACATCAAGAAGCACAATCTCATGTTGACAAGTTGTTATGTGCAAAGTGACGAGTAAAACCTGCGCAATTTGATTTTGAGCCGCATATAAGATGACCAAACAGTGCTTGTTTTCTTACTTGCGCTTTTTTCTAATAAATCCATACGTTCAAGCGTAGTATCGCTAACTGTAAACAGTCTAAATCATTATGTTGTAATTATTTTTATTGCTCATTACTGTTAGCTTGCTAACTATTGAAAGTCAGTGAGCAATGAAAAGCTGTTTTCTCCTACCTCATGACTTCGTGAACATCCTGTCAGGACCCCTCTAAAATCAAACCTTTATGTCTTTCCGTCACATAGCATTAAGGAGCATATATATTTAATAATGGCCATTTTTGGGTTTTGAGTAACCTTTAAAAATAATGCATCTAAAACATATTATATCTTAATTAATCGAACCTCATCTCTGCTTGGTTTTTCCTTGATAACCTCTGATATTTGACACTTAGAAATTTGTATTTTTAAACATAAGACTCAGTTTAGTAATGTATAGTTCTATTACATCATCATTCATTTGTTTCAACCAATTGTGCATAGCTGTAAAATTCTAATCACTCACTTTTAAATAATGACTGAATCCATAACCTCATCACTGTTTGGATTACAACAATAACCTAGAAGATATTAAAGTAGTTCAGAGTTTATGATTATCTGATTATCTCTAATACTGCTGTTATTATGATTCATTTTGTAATTTGATGTCTCTGTTTCAGCGAGGTGTGGCAACTTAAACTAGTTCGTGTCATTCTCAAGTCCAACATCGGTTATGACTGACTAACTCTTAATTATTTAACTGCATGAACTACCATGGAACCTTCAACGTACATGAAGTAAAGCCGAACAAAATACCACAAGTCTATTCACTACTCACATTTTCTTCTAAATTCTTGTCTTCCAATTTTTCTTTTTTCTCCCAGTTTTTAGTTACAGAAGTACCTTAATCTCCCGTAGATTTCTTTGTTTTCCTTGATTATTGTAACAAGTAGTTAGTAACTTCGAAGCGATATAGCTAACAATCCAATTTTTGCATTTGTTATCTGAATTTTCTCATTAATGTTTAGGACTGCAATTGAACAGTCTCTTATTGACATATGGGCATCCTGTACGGGTTGCCTCAATATTGTCTAAATCACATGCAGTAGAATCGAGGATATGCGTTTGTTCCGATTTGGGACCGGTCATCTGGGTGTACCTATATCCCACAGCAGATGTTTACTCAGGGACTCCACTACAGTATTAATAGCTTCAAACGCCATGACGTTATTCACTTAGCTATTGAATCCAGACCCCGTTGTCTAAGCTAGTGGCTATCTGAACTTAGTAAATAAGCGAATAACGTTATGACGTTTAAGGTGAATGGTACTGGGTTGGAGTTTCCGAGTGAACAACAACTGTAAGATATAAGTACATCCAAGTGACCACTCCCAAAGAGGAATAAACTTGCGTCCTCGATTCTACTGCTAGCCTCCACCATCTTTGCTTATAATAGCTCACAGTTATTCCCAATGACATAAGTGCATTCACTCTGTCATTCTCTAAAACTTGAGTTCTAAAATCTACCTTTCTTCCTATTTCTATACTTAATCTTTTCTATGGCTACTGATATCATTACTACTTCTACTACGTGATTTGCTTAGAAATAATTTTATCTCACTGTTGTAACGGGATGTACCAACTTGTACATAAGTCGGGTTCTGCGAATCGAATGACTGACTAACCAATTTTCTTTGTTTATGTTGCTACAAATAACAGGACAATGAAAATATACTCTTCTATAAAGTATTTTAGATTTCTAAATGCACTCCCTTATATAAAATTCCTCTTTACTAAAAATCGGAAGGATATACGCACCACAGTACAGGTTAATATTATTTCTTTAAAACGTTTTCATAAAGATTTACACAAATGGTAAAAGCAATAAGGTTTTGAACACATTAAAAGCGAAATAAACTAACTTCTTGTTATCTACATATATTGACCTGTAGATTATTTGATAGTTATAACTTTGGTTTATACTAATTCCATCTCTACGCAAAATATTGTGTACTCAGATTCAGTCAATATTTTTTATCTATTAAGTAGCACTATGACACAAATACTTGCATTGAATTAGATGGAGTGAGGTCTGAATCTGTGATTAGGTTGTTGGAAATTTTGACTGTCTTCTTTTATTACTGAATGTTTTATCACAATTTAATATGAAAAACTACAACCATCATCATTTTGTAAATTTGAAGAACGAATATGTGAATTGTGTTAACAATTTTATTATTTTTACAATAAATAGATTAAAAACTATGTTCCATCTCACTTGATATTGTTTTACTTGAATCTTCCCATTGATGTTTAGGACTGCAATTGATCAGTCTCTTATTGGCATATGTGCATACTGTGCGTATTGCCTTAATTTACAAGCATTCTCATTACTGTCATCTGGCAGAAATAGTGTTCCTAACTTTATTCATAGTAATGTTTTGAATCAAGAGAAAGGAAATGGTTATTTAACTTTCAATGAAACATTATATCGTCATGCTAAACATTTTGGTAGTTTAGAAGCTGGGACAGGATTTTAACATTTGAGAATAATAGCGGAAGACTGTTCTAATCCACCAAAGTCGACAAAATCTTGGCCAATTACATTTGAAGTGAGTAGTTCTTTAGGTGTAATTTTATAAATGCGCATGAATGTATTTTCAAATTCAATGTTAATAGATATTTTTACTGAAAAATAAGGTATATTACGACAAGTGATGCAACATTGTATAGCTTTGTGCATGAATATAATTCATGAAAATTTGCATAAGCCAAATAGTGCTGTTTTTAATCGAATCTTTTTCAAGGTTTACTCGGGTATATATTATAAGTGTGTATCTATGTTCATATCTTTAACTGACGCTAATGATTAATGAGTTAACGATATGAACTACTGAGATTCTACAAGTACCCATAACTGTAGCAGAATAGTAAATCGATAGAGGTAAAAATGTAATAATGTAGGGAGCATGTGGAAACAAAAATATTTCAGTATGTGAAACTATTTCGAACTTGTTAAAAAACTAATTTAGTATTACGTGATGGTAACATGTGGAGTATAAATACGAAAAGACTTTGTTCAAGTTTGACTACATGATGTGAATCAAGCATTTTTTTATAAGCAGACATGAATGATGACTCGCAGTGGAATCCAGGATGCAGGTTTCGTCCTACTTGGGACACGTTAGCTGGATTTACCTGCATTTTAGATCGAGCATTAATTGTGAGATGCAGGTACATCCAGATGACTCGTCCCAAATAGGAATAAACGTACATCCTGGATTTAATGCCAACCGCCATTCATCTCTGCATATAATGCTAGTGAGTCAAGACAATATCAAGGCAGTCCGTACAGAATGCCCATATGTCAATAAGAGACCGGTCAATTGCAGTCCTAAACATCAATTTGAAGATTCATATAATCAATACCAAAAATGAAATTAACATTGTTTTGATAAAATGTCTTATAAATAGCAACGAAATCCTATTCAACTTACAACTAGTTAGTAGTATGTTGTTTGATATATGCTTTTTTTCTGGTAGCTTTATAAAGCTACATATGCTCATATGGTACATGAGCTTGAATATAATAACTATTCATAATTGTTCACTCTCTCTAAAGCTTCGATTGTATGAAGACATACTTACAGTATATGTGAGTTTTAAAGTTTCTATATGTTAAATAACCTGCCTTAGGTAACGCATGAAATGAAGATTGTTCTACACCAGAAAAGACTTAAGTCGAGAGTGTGAATCACTGGATTGTGACCATAGAGACGGGAAAATTCTTATGTTTTGGATTTGATGTTGTGTGCAATCGTGTTAATGAATTTGTTCCGAGGTTTAATTTAAAAAAAAAAAACAACTGTCTCGTGATGAATTCTAGCCAATTGAGTCATTGAATTGGAAATCGATTGTCTAGTTGATTTAGTTTTATTCACTTAGTGATATAGTGTAATCTTTATGCAATTTCATTCATAGGGAAACTGTTCCTCGTTCGCTTTGGTTTTCTTACATTTGATACCATGGACTCCCGCGAAACCTTTTGGGAACTCATCTCAAAGCTAATAAATGATCAACATACAGTTATTCTCTACAACATGCTAGTTGAGCAGATTGGTAGTTATTATAACTTCATCACATTGAGGATAACATGTTTGTCAATAAGTTTCAAATAGGGTGAAGGATGTCCCAGATTTTGCTCATATGTGCTATCGATAAGCTTAGTACTGGCTTTATGTTTATAGTTATATACATACCCTGAAGTTTGTGCTAATGATGTCGTTCAGAAGAACTACGAAAGCTCCACGACTAAACCACCCAGCTCAGAAAACAAAAATCCATCAAAGTAGCTTTATGTTCATTTGTCATTCAACTTTAAACAATAACTTGTTTAGATATAGTCATGTTACTGTAGCCAATCATTATTATGATGAACAAGTCACATTGTATCCGATTCATCATAGGTAGAGTGATTTCTTTGAGAATTTAATTTGGATCTTCAGACATGGTATAGACACTTATTGAATAATGCTGCCAACAAAATTTGTTTCAGAATAATTAAGGGTTTATGCATTTCTTCAGATTTACGTAATGGGATTTCGACTCGAAAGTAAAAAAAAAACTCGTTTTTCTCACAACTCATAGCATCTAACATACTTCATTCTCAAGGTATTACAAGAACTCATAGAATGCGACCAATTGTCAACATGAAAGTTTGTGCTCTGTAACAATATCTAAAAGTCAGTAATATTTATATGCATATACGAAATTATTAAACCAATCAAGGTAGTTTATGAGTCAACAATAACAGTGTAATAGATTAAATAATGAACATAATCAGTGAAAAGTACAAATTGGTAGTGTGATGCCAGGTGTACTAGTTGTTTCGTAATGAGAAATAGGTTAATTATTAGAATAATATAGATAATGAAATAACATTCATAAAAAGATTATAAGATTACGTAATAAAAGGTGTTCAGATAATTGGACTGTGAAGCGAATATTTCGTATATGCCGATAAATATTACTGCATATTAGAGTAAAGCCTGACGAGGATCTAATCGAAAACAATATTGTTCGCTTATATCTATGTTGTTCTAAATTTACAATATTGGAATTTTTCAAATTTTCAATATGTAAAAGTTAATACAATGAACCTGTAAGGTGCTTATGCAGTATAGTATAGTTTCTCACCTATTCTGAACGTTGTAATTCACTTAATCCTATGCTCTTCATCATAAATTCTATTACAACTTAGAGATTATATTTGAGATGGGGGGGGGAAGATTAGTAGCTAAAGTGGATGATTTTGATGGTGTTTTGTTCTCTAAACTGAATGGTTTGGTCGTGAAACTTCTACTTGAAGTTTCTGTAGATAATGTTGTTCAGAAGAACTACGAAATTTCCACGACCAAACCATCCAACTTAGAGAACAAAACTCCATTAAAATTACAGATTATATAAATAAATTCATTTCTTAACTTACATCTTACTCAATAGATAAATATTATTATTATTATTACTATTATCAAATGTCATTTAACAAAAAAGTAGTAGTAGTTGTTGGTTACTCTTCTAGATTGTTTTTGCATTTCTAATTAGTTGTTCAATTACAGTTGTTTACGTATAAAAAAAAATACTGTATCCGAAATTCAAGTTAACCGGTATGAAATTAAATAAAGAAATGCATGAAAGTGTATCGAATTAATTTATTACAATCATATGCATGAATTTGTACTAAAACAAGATAACAATTTAAGTGATGGTAATTCATTATGGATTCAGTAACTACTTTCTTAAAATACATATTTAAACAAGATTGTTTTATCAGTATAGAGTTGTGGAGATGATTATGTTTTTGATTGAGATTATGAACCAATTGATGTTAGAGCACTATGAAAAACTTGGAAGCACTGGACGGCAGTTTCATATTATTCTAATAAATGCAAACAATTTGATATCATCTATGAAGAATCAGTGAGAATGAATAGTGATGAAAATATATTTTGTCTTAATCGGGACTCTTTAGAACTGTAATAATAACAGATCCATACGAAGTCAAACCTAGCATCTTCCGATCTGGTATATATACGATGATACTATCTAAACAATGAATTCAAAAAGGGTCCGTTTATTAAGCATGAACTTCAGTGCGGTCTCATACTTCAGTGAAACAGTTGTCCATTACTTCCTGGTTTCCAGTGGTTGCCTAATTAAGACCAATTTGTGATTCAAACCGTAGAACTCAAAAATCTTAGCGAACATCTTATACATATTATTATCCAATTTCTTGGTAGTATGATAATTAATTGATAGTTGAAAATTAGTAGCATTCAGTAGATGTTAATTACCAACTGATCCCAAGAATATTAGTTGCAATTAATTAAATTATTGATAAACATAATCAAGCATTGAAATCATGTATATGTATCAAATGTAAATAATTTAATTGACCGTGGAAGATAAATATACTGTTGTGTCAGTAGTGTTTTCTTCCATATTCACCAACAACTTGGTATAAACAGCATTTATAAGTAAAATGTGTTGGAACTTTGGTTTCATCTTGAGTTGATTTCGTTGAAGATTATAATCATGAATAGAAATTATGAAAGAACAAAGATTTCACGATTCCAAGGTTCTGATGGCAGTGAAAAATGTATATAGGGTAGGACATGAATATATGTTAGATCGTAAACTTAAATATACAATCAATGAAATACCACCCAGAAACCAAATTGTCCAAAATGAAGTGATGCGCTGTTTTGTCTTTGTAAATAATCGTTAAAAAGAAAACGCTTTAAAGCACTAATAAACACTCATGGTAAATAATCTACGTATAGCATTATCTACCGAAATTCACGACAACATTCAAAATTGCGTATTTTAAGTTGGAGTAATCTATATTTTTATGAAAAACGAACTAAACTCGTCCTCTATTAATTGACAACCAAAATTATCCATCTTTATTTATAAATAACCCTTACAAGATAGGTGTAAACACAATTAATTACCAATCATCTTTCAGGGTTATTATCAAAATAGACTAATCAATTATATACTAGTGTTTAACAATTTGAGTAGCTGGAGATCGCATTGTTATAGAGAAAGTAGTGTTTCAGCACTACAATTTTGATGTCATTACCTACATTTCGATTTTTAAACACTTCATTAAACTTGACCCATAAACATTTTAAAAACGATACTTAAGATTTAACTTTTTCACAGAAACCAAATGTTGAGAATGCACTTTCAAACTATTTCATTGTTCTGGAAACTTTCAGGTAATGTGGCAAAATTAACGGTTTGTCACATCTGGTGAAAAGAGTCCAAAACTACATCAACTTCTTGAATTGAAGAAAGGTATAGTTTAGATTATGAAAGGTTTTGGAAGATAATCATTAAGAACTACCCATAAAGATTTGTAAGACAGTTAAGTGGTAATTTAAATATTAAAACTTAGATGATAACCCATATCCACACATAATTCATTTTATGTAGTTCTTAAAAGATAACATCTTCAGATCTGTATTACTACACTGTTGTCTTTTAACCCGCTGACTAATGTCACATGTTAAGTTGTTTTCCGAAGAACTCTAACCTGGTATCCTCAAATTCACTAATTGCTAGCCTTGGGTCGATGCAGCTAAGTTCCTTTTGATTCCTTATTTGCAAACTTTTGTCTTGAGTAGGAACCAGCCTCTACCATATTTATGCTTCAGACAGATTTGATTTTAGATAACAATAACTTTACTAATATAAATAAAACAAAATTTTATAGCTCTCTGTTATATTGAATAATGATGGAAAGTATTTAAAGGAACTGATTTTTTTCTATGACCATTTAGGTTGACAGATTTCATAAAAATTTCATTTCCGTTCAGGCGTTAAATTTTTTTTAGGTTTTTACATCCTGCATCGTTATTCACATCAATGTAAATGACAATTCTTCAGCTTATTTTTGAAACATTTCACAAACAGTAATAACCAGATTGACATGAATAGCAAAAATGGTGTAGGAATAGGGAATATGACATTTGTAATGAAAAAGAAGTAAGTAAAAGTTGAAGGTCTTTAGTGCAGTTGTAGATGCGCATTGTTGTGTAGGTTTATACTAAGCCGAAACAGCTGCCCAGTGATTTCTAGTTATCAGGAACTGTTTAACTATTGTCACTTCAGTGATTTATTTAAGCCACTTATACTAAAAATCAAGAGTAAATCATTAAATTTTAACTCAGTGATATAATTATAGTGTATTTAGCGTAAAATCTGCACGTTTTGGATTCAATCTTGTAATGGCTCATGGTAGTACACTGTTCAGCATTTTCAGGCTACGGCCAAAGTACTGTCCTGTATTAGATCGTTTACAATAGCTTTCCAGATGATATAAGTTCATAATGAAAAATCCCTTGGGAAACGTACAAAATCCACAATGTAGTAAAGTAAAAATGAAACAAAACATTCAATAGTTAGCAACCATATAGAGTTTAAGCGTTCACATGAGAGACCGAAGATCCTGGATTCGAATCCCCTGTGTGGGATCGTGGATGCGCACTGCTGAGAAGTTCCACTATAGGACGAAGCGGCCGTCCAGTGCTTCCAAGTTTTTAATGGTGGTCTAAATTAGATTGATTCATGAATTCAACTTTGGAAAAAACCATTGTAATTGACTTCAAGTTATCTAAATAAATTATCAAGATTTCAAGAGTATGTACACAGTAATCCACAAAATGTGTGCAAAAATTTTAAATATACGGATATGTAAAAAATGGCAACACAAGTTACAACATTTCGGTATACATAAACTGGAATGCTGTACTGTTGTAAATGAATAAAATTGGAAGTGGAAACCATTCAAGTCTAACTCAAGTGATTTGATGGGTGACCAACCAGCTACCATGAAACTAAAAGGTTTTAGGTTGAACGGTTTGCTCAGCTCTAGTTGCCTACTGCTAATTAGTTCATTATCAGAATGAAATAACTGTCTGTTGCTCTGTGACTTTAAAAGATATTCCAATTTATATCAATCTATGACGAAAACCTCATATTACTTGATTTATCATACGCATACAACTGTCTCTGTAATATAAATGTGTTAGCTGTTTCTGTACTTATTGAAATGATGAATCAATCAATCATCTTACCATCACTATTTTTCATTGGATGTCTAAGAAAAATCGAAAACCTGTGGCAGATTGAACGTATGTATGAAAATACAATTGAATAAAGTGACCGAGGAGATGTAACGAATTCGATGTAGTTGATAAACGAAGGAGATCAAATCGAATTACAAAGATTAGTTAACAATAGGCACTTAGTTAAACGCTTACCATCCAAACCACTTTTTTTAAAAAGTAGTACCTATATTTTTAGCCATCTTGATATTTTGATCTTATTCAGCGTGATTTTCTCTTTTTCATTTTTTATTCATCCACAGTTCACCTTCACATAATCTAGTTACTCAGTAACTATACAACGAAATTATAATTAATAACAATTTTATTTTTAAAAAACCCTGTTCTAAATTCCGTTATAACAAAAGTTATGTACAATGAGCATTTACTGGAACACTACTTTCTCTATAACAATGCGATCTCCAGCTACTCAAATTGTTAAACACTAGTATATAATTGATTAGTCTATTTTGATAATAACCCTGAAAGATGATTGGTAATTAATTGTGTTTACACCTATCTTGTAAGGGTTATTTATAAATAAAGATGGATAATTTTGGTTGTCAATTAATAGAGGACGAGTTTAGTTCGTTTTTCATAAAAATATAGATTACTCCAACTTAAAATACGCAATTTTGAATGTTGTCGTGAATTTCGGTAGATAATGCTATACGTAGATTATTTACCATGAGTGTTTATTAGTGCTTTAAAGCGTTTTCTTTTTAACGATTATTTACAAAGACAAAACAGCGCATCACTTCATTTTGGACAATTTGGTTTCTGGGTGGTATTTCATTGATTGTATATTTAAGTTTACGATCTAACATATATTCATGTCCTACCCTATATACATTTTTCACTGCCATCAGAACCTTGGAATCGTGAAATCTTTGTTCTTTCATAATTTCTATTCATGATTATAATCTTCAACGAAATCAACTCAAGATGAAACCAAAGTTCCAACACATTTTACTTATAAATGCTGTTTATACCAAGTTGTTGGTGAATATGGAAGAAAACACTACTGACACAACAGTATATTTATCTTCCACGGTCAATTAAATTATTTACATTTGATACATATACATGATTTCAATGCTTGTATATGTGTATCAATAATTTAATTAATTGCAACTAATATTCTTGGGATCAGTTGGTAATTAACATCTACTGAATGCTACTAATTTTCAACTATCAATTAATTATCATACTACCAAGAAATTGGATAATAATATGTATAAGATGTTCGCTAAGATTTTTGAGTTCTACGGTTTGAATCACAAATTGGTCTTAATTAGGCAACCACTGGAAACCAGGAAGTAATGGACAACTGTTTCACTGAAGTATGAGACCGCACTGAAGTTCATGCTTAATAAACGGACCCTTTTTGAATTCATTGTTTAGATAGTATCATCGTATATATACCAGATCGGAAGATGCTAGGTTTGACTTCGTATGGATCTGTTATTATTACAGTTCTAAAGAGTCCCGATTAAGACAAAATATATTTTCATCACTATTCATTCTCACTGATTCTTCATAGATGATATCAAATTGTTTGCATTTATTATTTAGAAATTTGGATGCGCACTGCTGAGAAGTCCCATACTAGGACGAAAGCGCCGTCCAGTGCTTCCAGGTTTTCCATGGTGGTCTAACTTCAGTCGATTCATGATTTCAACCAGTGAAATTTCTAAAATCTCCACACAATCCTTTCTGATAAAATTTTTTTATTGTTAATAAAAAAGTTAATTTTAATAGTTGAGGTCATAGGTCAATTGAAGCTAGACAACCATGGAAAACGCGGAAGCACTGGACGGCCGTTTCGTCTTATTATAGGACTTCACAGAATTAATTAAACGGAATACACCAATTGAAACATTAAATAAGAAAGGTTAGTTCAGTGAAGAGTTCTCTTTTCGGCGAATTCATTTTCAAAGGAGCTGCAGTCTGATTGCCTTAGGAAGATTTCTACTTACCTTGTAAATGACTTTGAACGCAGAATCTGTCTTGATTGAGTGACCTGTGTTCACAAGGTGTTCGATTAAAGAAATTCTTACTAAGCCGTTGCCTCCTCTTTTTAGCCACGCCGGACAATGTTCTTGAATCCTTTCGGATAAAGTACGCATCGGATGACCTATATACCTAGCTCCACATGAGCAGGTAAATTGGTAAATGCACATTGAGTTGGTCAGATGCGATAATTTATCTTTCAGATTATTGATAAACAATGATCGGCTGGAGAATGATATTCTCAATGTTGCTGCGGGGAATGTTCTTTTTAAATAGTCCGAAATTCTCCTCTTTAAGACATATGTGGCTCTATCTCCTTTGAAGTCGATGTTCATGTATAGGGTTTTCTTTTCTACTATAATTATATGCGTTTTTGACCGAAGCAATAACCATACACCTGCACAAACCAGAATTATGTGTGCAAAAGAGACTGGTACAACCTCTTCTTCTACCTTAGTCTTAATGTATTAAAAAATTTTCTCTTGTTCCTTTACAGCCATCTGCTTCACCTTTCACCTGCCCCTTAAATCTTCTACCCCCAACTGGTTTGTTTTTATTTCCATGATCATTCCGATTACATTTAATTTCAATTTCAACATTTTATCTTATCATGCTGAGCCATCCTTTCTCAATGACAATTTCCCTATCTATGCTTTGATAAATATTTAGGCCATTAACAATCAAACGATTATTAAACATTCCTTGTTTTATAAAATTTTTAATACTTTTGTTTATTTAACCTCACTGTCACCAAGTATAACAAGTTTATTATCAGTACTATTATCATCCTGTAAAAATAAGTATATATAATTGCGATTGTACAGCTTTGAAAATGAATTCGCCGAAAAGAGAACTCTTCACTGAACTAATCTTTCTTATTTAATGCCCAGAATTTCTCATACACGATCCCGCCTTGTGAGGTTTGAACCCAGGACCTATCAATCTCGCGTGTGAGCACTTAACCTCCAGACCATTGAGACAGCCATCATCTAACGGTGTTAATGTCTAACTTCAACCAGTCCACAAAATTGTGCGACACATCCATCATTGTGTTCCGCGAATTACTATCTTACAACAGTCTCGGTTGAACTCCACTGGTCACTGCTAACAGTAATGAATAATTTAATTACGTTAAAATGAAAATATTTTCCTCATTAATCTAATTTATTTGTTCTATCATTTATTAATAAATTTCAGGTGTTATCCGATCTTTAATAAGATTTAATAATCATACAGATATGTTATATGAATTCAATGTAACTGGATTCGATTGTCATCTTCCAATACCGTACAGTTCTACAGTACCGGTAACAGTTTATGTAAAAGCAATATGTGTATCACAATGGAACGGTAAGAGTATTATTTTTATATGTATATAGCTTCATTTGGAGTCATTAGATAATTGTGTTAAACTTTCCTTTATATGAGTTAACAATTAAAACTTCTTATGAAAAGCTTACTTACTTTAGAGATTAGAAAAGTTTATGTAATTGACAATATATAGTTAATCAGTGATAATCAATATCAGATATATGGTGAACTGCAAAAGTATATGGTGAAACTATAATCTGTGGACGACCTTTGAATGACGCTAAAGTGACCTTGAGAGTGTCCACCCAACATCTAAAACCGAATGCGGGCTATAAACCAGTGTGAGAAATTAGAATCAGGTTTTACAATGGCTGGTTAAGGTTAGGAATAAGATTTAGGGTTTTCATTACGAACTGACATAAGTTATAATGCCAAAACTCTATTTGGCCAAATAGATAAGTGAATTTCGCACCAGAATCTCAGACCTGTCATCTTACACCTGACTGATTCGTCCATAAATTATAGACTCGTCAATTTCTCTTAATATAATAGGTAGAAAAATTAGTTTTATAAATTACCCTGGAAGACATAATAAAATGTGAAATGAAGATTAAACATTAGCTTGTACTATAATATTCTATTTGCTTCATAATCTGCTTATCAGTCAGTCAATAAAATTGAATATTGAATCTGGTATCAACTGTTTAGTAGTAGACAATGTCGTAGTTGTCATTACCACAGTGTTACTCATATTTTATCAGTGCAGTCACTTTGTTAAGTTATTCACCGGTATAAACAAAGCAGTAGAAGTACATGGATTTTCGTTCTATGCCACTGACTACTAGTCATCAGAACATATATGTAAACTTGAGAGCTATGATCCTCTAACATTGGATTTCACTTGTATTACTCAATGATCTAGTCACATACTCTCAACTCTCAACAAATCTACGAAATACATTTATATCAACTTATTATTGAGTAGTAATCAATTATGTGCTTGTGCACTCAGTAGTAGTGTTGATGCATTCACATCAGTCAGTTTGCTGCAAGATTCTAAATAATTCTAGTTGAAGAATACTAATGCACAGAAACCTAGATATTTAGTAGTTACAAGACAACTGATACAGAGTATCGCTTCACAAATCGATAAATTATTCTTACAATAACCGTTAACTTCCGTTGTATTCGAACTTCTAGTCACGGTGATTTCATGTGTAACCGATTTCGGGATCAAATGTTATAAACCTGTTCAGATGGGAAAATCAACCAAAATGAAAGGAATACTCGAGGAAAAATGATCACATTATACTGAATGTGTCTGTGAAGGTCACAGGTTGTATATTCCTTTCATAATTTTTGTTTTATGCACAATATTTTCTTCAAACATTTAATAAAAATTGCCTAATGTTTTGACCAACAATGAATTTTCACAAGCCTATTATTCTATCGTAAACTCTGATAACAATACAAAAGTTTGCCGTTGAAAACATTGTTAATAATGCCCGTCCAATAATTTTGAATTCTTTCGATCTACCATTAAATGTACAATACCCGTTTAGTCTATATCTATATACGTTACAGTACTACTTCTTAAACAGTCTTTAAACTCCAAATAACCTTATACGTATATTCAACATTTTTTAAGCATCAAATTGAAATTTTCTCAATCTATTAATGCAAACTGTAGCTACATACATACTACTTTCCTATCAAAAGCTACTTTATGGGCTGAAAGTTACATATTGTTCTTATTATTCAGTATTGACTAAAGTGACAATAATAATAATAATAACTATTATTATATACCATTTTGTGAATAATTTCCCCGATTAATTGAGTTTTTACCGACAACATTCCATCTCCTATACACTGTTAAAGATAGAAAATGAAATATTCATTTCCTTTGTCAATAGTTACTTAATCACTCTGTCCCTCGCTCTTACTCTCTTCATTTAACGTTGTTTAAATGGATTTCCTACATACTGTAGATTTGTTACATCGAAATTCTATATAGGAAAATTACTTAACCGTGAATAATATAGGTGTATCAGTGTGTGTGTGTGTGTGTATAAATGTGTACGGATCTTTATTGTATATCTCTAGTCGCCTTTGTCTGGTTATTATATCATAATAGTATTTTAATGGAATAGAACTGTAGAAAGGAAAGATGAAACATTTATCTATTTATGTATGTACAATACGTATATTAGTTTATGTATGTGGAAAGAAAACTTCAGTATTTTACATATTGACACTTGTAATTTTTAATTTTTCCATATACTACAAGCTAAATGAATTTCGTTTCCTCTAAATATTTGCGTCTGTTCGTGTATAACTGTGCTTTTTAACTT
Source organism: Schistosoma spindalis (assembly GCA_946903255.1). NCBI lineage: Eukaryota > Metazoa > Platyhelminthes > Trematoda > Strigeidida > Schistosomatidae > Schistosoma > Schistosoma spindalis. The sequence continues at coordinate 4,653,047 of OX336420.1, forward strand.
AATGTAATCACACACACACACACACATATTAGCTCACCTAGTTGACTCATGCTTTTAGTTTTCCAATGTCTAAATGTATCCCATCTATTTCATTTTGCCTTATATCGAAATATGTCATATGATATTTATTGTTTCTGACGTTTCACTGTTTTAGTCATTATATTTTTGCTTTATTACAATAGCTTGAGTGTATATACAACATTAAAAATGATCAAATGAATATATGTACGACTTTTGCTCACTTTTAACGTTTACCTACCTGTTTTAATTGTCAGACTACGTGATTGTAAATGAACGTGAAAATCTGACAGTGGGTTCCACATCATGTGTTTTGTCCTACATAGGACTTGTTAGCTGAGTGTATATGGGTCCCAATGTTTATGTTTATATTGGGACTCATACTCATTACTCATCTCTTTAACAACGAGCACGTTAGCTCCTGACTTACTGAGTCCAGGTAGTCATTAACGTATACAATACTTACTAATAACAGTAAAATTGATTGTGAGTTCTTTTATTAAAAAAATGTGTGCACTTTAATTTGAATAACTGAACAGAAAGCTGGTTAGATTAATTAGTATTTAGATAGTGTGCATCAAGGTGATTTCAAACTGAATAATCTGGTAATTATTTTTGACTCAGATCATGATTCGATTGATGTTAGACCACCGTTGGAAACCTGGAAGTACTCGACGGTCGTTTCGTCCTATGGTGGGACTCCCCAGCAATGCGCATTCACGATCCCGCTCGGGGAATTTGAACCCAGGGCTTCCAGGTTTTCAGCGGTGATCTAACATCAATCGGTTCATGATCTCAATCAAAAACTTAATAATCTCCACAACCCCCATACTGTTAATTATTTCTGAGGTGATTTTTGTAGACGCTTCAACCCTTACTGAACCTTGAATAACACAACCGTTTTTATTGAGTTTTATAATCAGTAACAATAACTACTCCGTAGTTTACAAAATTGTAAATTTAAGTCAATAAATGTAAAGTACAACTTCGTGGATTGGTTGAAGTTAGACAATAACACCGTTGGATGCCAATCGGCTCAGTGGTCTAGTGGTTAAGCAATTGCACGCGGGACTGATAGGTCCTAGGTTCGAATCTTGCGAGTCGGGAACGTGGATATGCACTGCTGAGAACTCACAAAATAGGACGAAACGGCCGTTCAGTGCTTCCAAGTTTTCCAAGGTTGTCTAGGTTCAATTGACTCATGAATTCAATCAATTAATTACAAACTACTTTTTTTGTGCTTTATATTTTATTTTTCCACCCTTTTACCCTAAACGATTCACTAAATCTCTTCTTCTATTTAAATGAATATTACCAATTTATCAAACCAAAGTGATAAACCAAAAGTTAAAGCAATTACTAATTGATTACATAACTACTGTAATCATCATTACAATTACAATTATTACAATGAAATCGATTACATAACCCTCATTATTTATTGACATGAAATCTAAAAGTAGCAGAAATTATGACAGTTGTATATTGTTTCCATATAATAATCTACCATGTGAGTATGTTTCCTTTTCACTAATGAACAAAAAAGAATATGATTCTGATTGATGATATATTGTTTAATTCATGTTAACTTCACAATAGGATATTGTGATAGACAACTATCTAAGGTAAAATTCTATCAATTCTTTTTTTATTGATTTTTAGGTATCCCTAAAGAAATTGAGTATTCTGCATTATCAAATCCATATCCATTTGCATCGAATGCAAAATTTTTAATTTGTCCACAAAAAAATAATAATTTTACTTATCTTATTCATCCTGATAATGATGATACATTTAATGATAATTCTAATGATTTAAATGAAGTAATCACTGAATATGATTATTGTCCAATAGAACAAGTAACATTACGTATGAAAATTTTATGGAGTAAAGAAGATATTATTATAAATGATGATCAAACTATTCAACCATCTTCATCATTATCGGCAACAACAACAACAACAACAATAGAATCTTCTTCTTCAGAATGTGATTTAGATTATTATTCATTGATGGCTAATCGTAAAATATGCAGTAAGTAATTGTTCCCTGGTTTAGGTATAGTTTCAATTGATTTTTTTTGTTTATTATTTTCATTACAACATAGTACCAGCTGGTGAACAACTATAAACTACCGAATAATAGATAACTTTGGATGTCATAGATTAAGACTTCCGAACAGTGCAGTACAAAATCTGTAATTCCTGACTATACACTTGTTTTCATATACCAACCTAAGGTCAAAGGTTAGGTGAGAAGTTTCAGACGAGGCCACTCTATAAAGAGACTTCGATTGTGTTTTTTTTAAAGTTATAGTGTACATATCCTTATTATGCTTAAAAGAACAAATATATGGACGTCAAGGATTTATATATTTAATTATTCCTAGCCATTTCTCAATCTGCTCACTCTCATAACTGGTTGGTTAAGCACATTTCGAGTGTAGTATCCGCGTCGGATATCATGGATTGAGACATTTTATATCTCCAAATATTTTAGTTACTTAGTAATTTATAATTAATTTTGGTTTAGATCAACCTAAATAAGGGGAACTTTCATCGCTAATAGTGGTAGTTATATTATAGACTTCAGTTCTGAATTATTTAAGATTGAAAAGCATCTTCGGTTCAATCTTCAGACTCCCTATAACTGTACATATTTTTTTCTCTCTGATTTATGTTATCTTTATGCTTCATGTTCTTTGAACTGATTTACATAATGTCAGTGCACAAAAACGACGTAGAAATTTCCCAATAATCTGAATTTACTGGTTAATGGAAAATATAAAAATCAATGAATTTATATTTAACTCAACCAAGAGATCATAGTCTACTTAGTTTATGTTGGAGAGTTCAAGCTCTTTCTGATATAATTTATGATTTAGTAACTATCTATAACTAACTACAATAATTTCGTAAAGTTTATGTAATTTATCTTTCCGTACACAAAGATCATCATTTGGTATCCAGTCCAAACTATCTAATTCTTGTGCCTCTTACGAACTTTTAATATTCGTAACTCAAAAAAGGCATTCATCTGTTTATTATTGGGAAGTTATAGTGCCTGGATAAGTTTACGTGTTCACACGAGCAGATATAACTGAGCTAGGATGTATGTTTCAAGCTGAAATCGGTCAGGAAAACCATAAGGACAACTGTTTGGATTTTACGATTATTTAGATATTTATTACTCAATTTAAGAAGATAGTTTGAAACTGATCTTTGTGACAAGTATACATTGCATACACACCTGAGTTACACAAATCAAATCGACCTAAGCATATATGCCAATTTAGAACTAGAGGATTCGCTCCGCTTCCCTTCTTTTATTTGCTGCCCATTAGTGTTCGATCCAAGTTATCCAACTAAACATTAAATGTGAATTTGAAATGCACAGGTCAGAAACCCATGTACTCCTAGCATACATATTAGCATGAATACGGTCCATGTAACGGTTTTTTTGCCCAAATATGCAATATGTACATCTGAAAGATATGAATTAAATCAATCTATTACTCTCAAAACGCATACATATTCATAAGTGCTACACCCTATGTTGTCCAGCACGAGTTAAAACCTGATTTTTGGATTTAGTTTCACGATAGTGATTGTTTAGACCGATATCTATCGACTTTCCATGCTGGTTAATAATGCACAATCCTATACCCCCCGCTAAGAACTACGTGAAGTTCTAGGCCAGATTTTACTAAGGATAGTGCACAGCAGTCCATTTTAACTACCTATAGTTGTAAACGATGGATCTCGAAGGTTGAGTACTTTGATACGTTGCCCGTACTCGACCACAGATAACTTTAAACCATTCCTCGCTTATAATGAAACTTTCACTTTGGTCAAAACAACAAATTTATTGATGAAAATATTAAACTAAATTTACTAATGTACCATAAATTCTCAGTCATCGCTTATTTCGTAGGACTTAAACAATAACTATGCAAGGAGTAAGTTTGAAAAAGTGTAAAATCAGTTAAAACAAAATATGTCAACAATGTAATGAGACCATTGATGCTCTATCTAAATAATATACGAAGATATATATCTTGACACTAAGTATCTTAATCAATAATGGCTGGAACCATTGGATATCATGTTTCGAAATGATATCCATATCTTGAATTCTGTAGCCTAGTATCATTGCATATATTCACCATCTAGTTGTGTTATTTTTTTTCAGTCGATTCTTCTCAAAGTAAAACTGTCGATCTATTACCAGATATTGATGAACAACAAAAATTCAATCAAAATAATCATATAAATTTACCAATTATTGAAACAATTGAAGGATTAAATGAATTACCTAAAATCAATAAAAAAGGTTATCCATCTGGTATTTATTATTTTAATGGTTCAATGCATTTTGATTTAAACAAATTTAATAAATTTCATAAATTACAACGATTTGATAATCAATTATTTACAATAAATTTTTGGATGAAACATTCACCAATATTTAATAAACAATATCATGAAAAGAATTTATTAAATAATCGAGAGAATATTTTATGCAGTTCCGATGAATATGGTAAGTAGTTATTAGTTATTGTTTTAGTAATTGATTGAGATCATGAATTGATTGATTTTAGACAACCATTGAATGTCTGAAAGCACTGGATGGTCGTTTCGTTCTAGTGTGGAATTCCTCAGCAGTAAGGATCCACGATCCTGCCTCGCAGGATTCGAACCCAGGACCTATCAGTCTTGAGCTTGAACACTTAATGTCTAGACTACTGAACCAGCCGTCATCCAATTGTGTTATTGTCTAACTTCAACTAATCCACGAAATTGTGCAACCATCTTCCATTGTGTTGAGGTAGATACCTGTCTCTACCTGACACGGATTATCTCTACTGGTCACGGTTTCTTACTAGAACTCCGAGAATACTCTTACATAGCTAGTCACTAGTGAGCTAGAACCCCATGGAAAACCTGGTAACTTTAATTGACTTATGAATTCAATTACTAAATTGCTACAATATCCACGAAACCCGTCTTTTGTTATTGTTTTTTTTATTATTATTTCCCTTTTGAATTCAGATTACAAGTGAATAATATAATAAGTGAAGTGAATATTTCCTTTTTGTCGAATAAAATTTTAAATACAAATTATGATCAGTTGAAGAATTATTAATTACCTGCTACTTTATATTTTGTGAATTGTTAGGTTAATGTTGTATTCTATGAGCCGAATAGTTCGATTACACCATATCTTTAGCGGTTGTTCAAAGAAGAAGTTGATGATGAGAATGCTTTTTTGGACAGCAATTAAAGCGACACGATTAAATCATCCAGCTAATAGATTACAATATCACTAAAATTATCTATTTGGGTTGAAAATCTCCATCATCACTATATTATATTCTTCCATTATGCTGATAACAATTTAAATGTATATGCTATTTTGTAATATTCTTTCGTCATCCAGTATGACAATTACTTTTGCAGACAAACAATAAGCTTGTAGAAGTTCACTGTACATCAAAACATTATGCGACTTTATTTTGCATAAAACAGGAATTATGAAATCAATATACGAACGGTAACCTCCACAAATACGTTTAATGACCATGTTAAGTTAGGTTGTTTAATTCCTTCTATTGTCTTTCTAGTTTATCAAACATGGAACAAACATCGGCCTATTGTTTCATACTTGTCCGGATCGTTGAGAGGAATCACGTATAACTCTTTTGTTTCTTCATTGGTGAAAGACATATTTCGCTACAATGTGTGGTTGTAAATTTAATTTTTCTTGGTGGAAGAGACTACTACATTCGTAATACTGTACCCGTTCTATTCTCCATAAGATTCTTTAAAAATCATTGTTACAACACTGACAATCAGCTAGACAGGTCGCATTTTAAATTATTTGCTTTAGTGAAACTGTAGTATACTCTTAAACTAGAGATTCCAAAAACTCACTTTCAAAACTGAATATCATAAATCAGCTACTTGAATACACAATCAATTTTTGAAGTTCGCTCAAACATTTGTCAATTGATTAGCCAGCACAAATACAATTTCATTTCCTCTTACCATCACTTAATTTAAAACGATATCATTGGACTAATTGATACTATTGTTATTATTATTATGTTAAAGAAAAGAATCGGCATCACTTTGCTGTGTTTCTGCATAATTGTAAACTGGTTGTATTGATACGTCGTGAACCAACCAATGAATCCACCCTATATTCTGATTCGTCTCAGTTACTTCCATCTCAATGGCGTTTCGATGTCGACGAAGTATGTGATTCGAATTGGCACCATTATTCGTTGACCTATCGTCCACCAGAAACGACACTTGTAAATGGACAAAAGACACTTGTATCCAAGTCAGAAAGTGATATTGAAGTCAGTATATTGTGTTCGTTTTTCCTCGAGTATTCCTTTCATTTTGGTTGATTTTCCCATCTGAACAGGTTTATAACATTTGATCCCGAAATCGGTTACACATGAAATCACCGTGACTAGAAGTTCGAATACAACGGAAGTTAACGGTTATTGTAAGAATAATTTATCGATTTGTGAAGCGATACTCTGTAACAGTTGTCTTGTAACTACTAAATATCTAGGTTTCTGTGCATTAGTATTCTTCAACTAGAATTATTTAGAATCTTGCAGCAAACTGACTGATGTGAATGCATCAACACTACTACTGAGTGCACAAGCACATAATTGATTACTACTCAATAATAAGTTGATATAAATGTATTTCGTAGATTTGTTGAGAGTTGAGAGTATGTGACTAGATCATTGAGTAATACAAGTGAAATCCAATGTTAGAGGATCATAGCTCTCAAGTTTACATATATGTTCTGATGACTAGTAGTCAGTGGCATAGAACGAAAATCCATGTACTTCTACTGCTTTGTTTATACCGGTGAATAACTTAACAAAGTGACTGCACTGATAAAATATGAGTAACACTGTGGTAATGACAACTACAACATTGGTTACTACTAAACAATTGATGATTGTTGAAATTTTTAGTTAATAAATCAATTTGTATTTGATAATGGATTATGAATCTCTTTAGCGTTTTCCGTCGAAAAAATCCAACAGTTCTAACTTATTTTATGGTGAACAAAATAGTTGTTTTCAGAAGTTCGTCAAACGTTCTAGGAACTTTTGTGTCAAATTATCACAAGGAAATATTTTACTTTTGATAAGTCGATAACCCAATTACACAAGATGATACATGATTCTTGTGTCAACATAGATAAGTGGATAATCATTAAGAATTTGTTCAGAACTTCATCAATATTTTTGGTCATTCACTTGTTCATTACTGTACCCCTACTCCTTGTAATTATTTTAGGTAAATACGTAGTATACTGATCTTCTAGGGTCATTTATAGGAGCTTATATTGTCTTTAACTTGGATTCTCTGTAGTTTGGGAATAAGAAATATTGTATACCGACACAATGCTTTATGGGTTAGGTGCTCCCTCTTGGAGATGAAACTCGTGGCTTCGATGTTTGATTAGGCTATAAATATGAGTAAAAATATTTATTTACTACTTTTTAGTTTACAATAGTAGTCCTAGCCGAACTGTTATTAATTAGACCATAACGAAAACCACTCGGATATACTGTATATACTATACAGTATATATAGTTCGTCTTTCAGTCTGACATACAAAATTTTCTTGTTAGTTATGACATTTATTTTGGTAAACTTGATGATGTTGTGACTTTTTGCCCTGTTTATATCACGTGATAAAAAACCACCAGTCAGAATGTCGACTTTCATGATCTTGTCTACGAGCTAACTAATAACTCTCCAACTAGCAATGGTAACCTTGATTCAACTCTAAAACACTACTAGTCCTCGATAAATTAGTTCTCCTCTTTCCTCGTCTGTTGAGTCCAGAACACAATATCAACCCCTGTTATGTATGAACCATATATTTCAGACATACATAGTTATTGTACAAGCAGATGAGACTGCATCACATCATCAAGTGAAAAATAACAATTCTACAAGATCAAGCCAAATGTGGCTTCGGTATGGAGGACTAAAACTAATAGAACGGGAATAAATCAATTGGTACATCGTATATTAGTAGTTGATGTGTCGAACGAAAGCTTATGATAAAAGGAAGATAGACACATTTCATCTAGTTACGTAATAATTATACAATAAAAATATATATAATAATAGTCCATAAATAATTCCTGCAAGTTACTATTCATTTAATCGTCAATGGATGTAACAGATTAAATTACTAACATATTATGAGTAGTTATTGATGGTAGGTAGATCAGAATGTGTCAGTTTTGTTATATATTTTATCATGTGAAATGAGTGGACTGTTTTGAAGTCCTGTATTACAAAATGTCCTGGTAGACTCATCAAATCTTTATATTATCTATTTTTCTACAGCGAAAACCTTGTAAAAGGTCTTCCATCTGCTAAGATTTACCTTAACTAATTAATTATGCATCTTAACTACACAATTAAGTCATCTGGTTTAAGGCATATGTAAAATCTTACAAGCTATCACGTAGCTATATATTACAACATTTTAGCGGAACTACCAAATTGTTTAGTGTATTTTCTTTCTTCTGCATTCCTTAAACAAATAAGATTCTATTACATTAGGTCTCATTCATTAAATTTGCATTATGCAATGAAAAATGTGTCATAGGAACAAAATTAGTTGTAAACGCTTATATAAGAAGAGTAATTGCAAACAATCACTGTTTAAATAGATTTATATGTATTTATTGTGAGTACCCACGAGTTAAACGAATAAATGATAAGAATGGGTTGTTATATTGATATATTGATATCGATAATTATTTACTGTAACCAAACAAATGATACTGAGTAATTGGATGATTCATGTAAAATCAATCAATGAGTTATGATCCGGATAGAGGTTGACACGAAAGTGAATCAACCCATGTTGTCACATACCTCAAAGTACTTCAGATAATATTGATATGAATAATATTGACTGGATATAGGACAATGCGGTTCGAAGAGAAGAGATTCATCCAACTAATAAATAGTGTGAATTAATTTTGGAGAATGCATGTATCTACGCCACTGTGATTGAGTTTGAACTATGCTACTCGAAAATCTCCAACCAACTAATCGAGGTTATTTAGTGGCCCTAATTAGGTAGTTTGCATCTCTAAATACGGCTCATCTAACAGTCAGAGATTTCACTAACTAATGTCATTTGGTGCTTTGTCCATTTCTAGGGATAAAAATAAATGTCAGTGTTTAACAAGCTTCGAATAAAATGAAATAACGTCCCGAAAGATAGCCTTCGTAGTTTGTCAGGGCTTCTTGTTTCCCTGTTCACATCAGCCATGCTAGTAGATGCAGACTACTTGTGGGGGAGGTGTCCGCGTTACTATCGTAACCAATGTTTGAAGACTGTGTGTGACATGGCTCAGAATCGATCACAATGACGTCAGTGTATACACTCTTTGTCTTCCCTTAAACTGTGAGATTAAAATTGCTTTATATCTTTGTTTCTACGAACTAATTCTTTCGTTCTGTATTATTTCCCTATACACAATCTTTCTTTTGCGTATAACTACCATTAAATTGACTGTTTCAATGAATTTGGTATTCATCTTGTTTTGCTAATGAGGTATGGCAACTTGGATCGATGCATATATATGCCTGGTCCTACGTTGTAGCTGACTGATTGACTAAAATCTAAGTTCGTATGAAACTCGTCTCCTCTTGTGAAAACAACTGATTTTAACCTGATACTAAGAGTTTATGTCGATTCCTATTCTTTTTAAGTATAATTACGGCAACTAATCACATATGTCTTGTTCGTTACGATTCGTTAAATTTTTACTGATCCAGCTAACGACAATACGAAAAAATTTAGCTAACCGAATCAATGTACTGTGTTATTTTGATGGTGATTGAAAGAAATAAATAGACAAAGCTACCTGTTAATGATTTCACTAAATTTTAAACACAAGTGAACTGTTCCATCAAAATATAACAGTATAATTGCTTTAAATACAATTTTACTATACTTTAGATTTTGAGTTGTGTTTAATGAAACATTAAAAATTACCTCAAGAAATCTTCATAGATAAATTTCTATGAAAACTAACTTCCAAAAATGCTCATATCGGTGTTCGATGGTTAACGACAATTTTTAACGATGATCCTAAAACACGATTTCGTGTTAGTTATAACTCATCAGTAATGGAGACCTACAAACCTGTGGAAATTCAGATTGGAATCGGTTTCACCAAAAATCACAGTCCAGATAAAAGTGGGCTAGACAAGTATGGCATTTTCATAGTTTTATCTAATCGACTAATCTTAGTTAAACCACTGTTGAGAACTGCAAAGCATGGAACGCCCGTTTCGTTCAAGTACGGTACTCCTCAGAAGCGCCTAACCACGGTACAGCAACCAGGAATCTAACCAAGGACCTATGGTCTCGATCATGAAATGAAATGTCTAGACCACTTAACGAGCATCCAGTGGTCACATTGTCTAACTTCAACTAATTTATGTTATTTTGGGACATTTTTTCAATGCTTGAGGTGAATAACTATCTCACGACCAACATGTTTGAACTCCTTTGGTCACTACTTCTTGTTTTTTTATTTAAACACATCAACATTGATATAAGGAGGCACCAACTAAATATGTGCCACATAAATCATTCGATTTATGTGAGGACTGGAATACTGCCCGGGTGCCCAAACCGAAGCAGGTGGTTTTCTTAGGGAGCTACACCTGAAGCCTTTGACCTAAAGGTTCGATCCAAAAGGGCAGTGGAGCATCGTGAGGAGATGCAGTCCCATAGTAGCTGGTGACCAACTATTGGTTCATACGCCATTTTTCCCCCAGGATACTGGAGCCCATGTGCATCATTGATTTGGAATCAGGGTTTACCAACTCCCCTATGTGAATTCTCTGTGTCCACCAATCCGGTTAAAGGGCTAGACATTCGCTTTTCGTCCTCTGAATTTCGTAAACAATAGTAATAACGCGAGAAGGTAGTGAGTAAGACTTCCACGACAGTGGTTGCCTAATCTGACTAAGATATTATTAGTATTAAGTGGTGAAACGTCAGTAAAATAATTCTGTTTTATTTATTTACTCATTTGAAAATATCATTTACCTGATACCCAGATTTTTTTTTCAAACTATAAAATATGAACTTTATTTGGACATTTATATGTTGTATAAATGAAATTTACCAAGTATCAATCTTTTCCACACTATCAGTTACATTATACACTCAGAATCAACTTTCTATAGATTTCCTATGGAAATTAACTACTTTAGGTGTCCATCATTCTTACCATTATATGTTCATTATTAAAATTCATAGAAAATTAAAGTGTCATTGGATATAATATTTTTGTTTGCATCACTTGATTTCAATTGTAACATTTCTCAATCATATTGTTAAACTTATAGCCCATTATTGTTCAGCTCACTCAATTTTTTATTAGCAAAAGAACACTTGCTTCAGTTTAGCCCCCAGTACTAAGAATAAAAGTAATACGACTTTGGTGCAATGTGAAATGAATGAATATTTATTTAACATTTGGAAGTTTTCTTAAGAACCATTGACCAAACACTCTGGTTTCAGTGGGTTATATTCAAATGTACTCTAATGGTTGAAAATTTCCATAATAACGACTTTAAAAATTCTTTGCTTTGGTTGATTCCATTTGAATTTTCATAACATACTGGAATTACCGAGTATTTTTTGCCTCTCAAGTACCATTATATGTATCTTATTAAGATGTTAACCGTTATATCTTGATGAGTATAATGAATGATAACTTTTGGGATCCATTTATGAACCAATACTATGTGTAT
>OX336420.1:4665400-4778257 GCA_946903255.1 Schistosoma spindalis
AGGATTGCACTGTCTACTCACAATCAGTTCACACTAATACTTCACACAATGCATTGCTAACATTCTGCAATGCATCATCTACTTTCATCAAGTCGTCCATAACCACATTCATACATGTCATCCATTCTCGCTTAATTAACTCGAACGTGAAAACAATCAACACCCATTCAACAGTTCTCTCATTTCATTCATCTTCACACACGTCAATGCGACACATTCACTATTCCAATAGCTCAGCATAACAATGCGAATTCTACACCACACTCTCATACACTCCAACTCCACACAGTAGATAGTCAGTCATTCGGAATACTCAACAAAACTCAATCTCCACTATGCTCAATATCTCCATGCGAATGTGCACATGCATTCAGGCACATTTCTCTAATGTCACGTATTCTCACATTTCACATTTATCAATATCGAATTTGTGCATTCACACTCAATAATCAACATTCTCGTTTATTACCCTCATTTGAATAGAAGTAACGACCGACCGCGTCACTCAACCAAATGGTAAGTGCAAATACGTCAATTGCAAAATCTATCATCACACATTCACTGTCTACTCACAATCAGTTCACACTAATACTTCACACAATGCATTGCTAACATTCTGCAATGCATCATCTACTTTCATCAAGTCGTCCATAACCACATTCATACATGTCATCCATTCTCGCTTAATTAACTCGAACGTGAAAACAATCAACACCCATTCAACAGTTCTCTCATTTCATTCATCTTCACACACGTCAATGCGACACATTCACTATTCCAATAGCTCAGCATAACAATGCCAATTCTACACCACACTCTCATACACTCCAACTCCACACAGTAGATAGTCAGTCATTCGGAATACTCAACAAAACTCAATCTCCACTATGCTCAATATCTCCATGCAAATGTGCACATGCATTCAGGCACATTTCTCTAATGTCACGTATTCTCACATTTCACATTTATCAATATCGAATTTGTGCATTCACACTCAATAATCAACATTCTCGTTTATTACCCTCATTTGAATAGAAGTAACGACCGACCGCGTCACTCAACCAAATGGTAAGTGCAAATACGTCAATTGCAAACTCCATCATCACACATTCACTGTCTACTCACAATCAGTTCACACTAATACTTCACACAATGCATTGCTAACATTCTGCAATGCATCATCTACTTTCATCAAGTCGTCCATAACCACATTCATACATGTCATCCATTCTCGCTTAATTCACTCGAACGTGAAAACAATCAACACCCATTCAACAGTTCTCTCATTTCATTCATGTTCACACACGTCAATGCGACACATTCACTATTCCAATAGCTCAGCATAACAATGCGAATTCTACACCACACTCTCATACACTCCAACTCCACACAGTAGATAGTCAGTCATTCGGAATACTCAACAAAACTCAATCTCCACTATGCTCAATATCTCCATGCAAATGTGCACATGCATTCAGGCACATTTCTCTAATGTCACGTATTCTCACATTTCACATTTATCAATATCGAATTTGTGCATTCACACTCAATAATCAACATTCTCGTTTATTACCCTCATTTGAATAGAAGTAACGACCGACCGCGTCACTCAACCAAATGGTAAGTGCAAATACGTCAATTGCAAAATCCATCATCACACATTCACTGTCTACTCACAATCAGTTCACACTAATACTTCACACAATGCATTGCTAACATTCTGCAATGCATCATCTACTTTCATCAAGTCGTCCATAACCACATTCATACATGTCATCCATTCTCGCTTAATTAACTCGAACGTGAAAACAATCAACACCCATTCAACAGTTCTCTCATTTCATTCATCTTCACACACGTCAATGCGACACATTCACTATTCCAATAGCTCAGCATAACAATGCGAATTCTACACCACACTCTCATACACTCCAACTCCACACAGTAGATAGTCAGTCATTCGGAATACTCAACAAAACTCAATCTCCACTATGCTCAATATCTCCATGCAAACGTGCACATGCATTCAGGCACATTTCTCTAATGTCACGTATTCTCACATTTCACATTTATCAATATCGAATTTGTGCATTCACACTCAATAATCAACATTCTCGTTTATTACCCTCATTTGAATAGAAGTAACGACCGACCGCGTCACTCAACCAAATGGTAAGTGCAAATACGTCAATTGCAAAATCTATCATCACACATTCACTGTCTACTCACAATCAGTTCACACTAATACTTCACACAATGCATTGCTAACATTCTGCAATGCATCATCTACTTTCATCAAGTCGTCCATAACCACATTCATACATGTCATCCATTCTCGCTTAATTAACTCGAACGTGAAAACAATCAACACCCATTCAACAGTTCTCTCATTTCATTCATGTTCACACACGTCAATGCGACACATTCACTATTCCAATAGCTCAGCATAACAATGCGAATTCTACACCACACTCTCATACACTCCAACTCCACACAGTAGATAGTCAGTCATTCGGAATACTCAACAAAACTCAATCTCCACTATGCTCAATATCTCCATGCAAACGTGCACATGCATTCAGGCACATTTATCTAATGTCACGTATTCTCACATTTCACATATATCAACATCGAAATTGTGCATTCACACTCAATCAACATTCTCGTTTTTTACCCTCATTTTATAGTTTTGTCTAATAAAGAACAGAATGCTCGAAAAATTGAGATAACTAATGTGGATTTAAATATAGATAATCATACATTCACTGTATACTCACAATCAGTTCACACTAATACTTCACACAATGCATTGCTAACATTCTGCAATGCATCATCTACTTTCATCAAGTCGTCCATAACCACATTCATACATGTCATCCATTCTCGCTTAATTAACTCGAACGTGAAAACAATCAACACCCATTCAACAGTTCTCTCATTTCATTCATGTTCACACACGTCAATGCGACACATTCACTATTCCAATAGCTCAGCATAACAATGTGAATTCTATACCACACTCTCATACACTCCAACTCCACACAGTAGATAGTCAGTCATTCGGAATACTCAACAAAACTCAATCTCCACTATGCTCAATATCTCCATGCAAACGTGCACATGCATTCAGGCACAGTTCTCTAATGTCACGTATTCTCACATTTCACATTTATCAATATCGAATTTGTGCATTCACACTCAATAATCAACATTCTCGTTTATTACCCTCATTTGAATAGAAGTAACGACCGACCGCGTCACTCAACCAAATGGTAAGTGCAAATACGTCAATTGCAAAATCTATCATCACACATTCACTGTCTACTCACAATCAGTTCACACTAATACTTCACACAATGCATTGCTAACATTCTGCAATGCATCATCTACTTTCATCAAGTCGTCCATAACCACATTCATACATGTCATCCATTCTCGCTTAATTAACTCGAACGTGAAAACAATCAACACCCATTCAACAGTTCTCTCATTTCATTCATCTTCACACACGTCAATGCGACACATTCACTATTCCAATAGCTCAGCATAACAATGCGAATTCTACACCACACTCTCATACACTCCAACTCCACACAGTAGATAGTCAGTCATTCGGAATACTCAACAAAACTCAATCTCCACTATGCTCAATATCGCCATACAATTGTGCACATGCATTCAGGCACATTTCTCTAATGTCACGTATTCTCACATTTCACATTTATCAATATCGAATTTGTGCATTCACACTCAATAATCAACATTCTCGTTTATTACCCTCATTTGAATAGAAGTAACGACCGACCGCGTCACTCAACCAAATGGTAAGTGCAAATACGTCAATTGCAAAATCTATCATCACACATTCACTGTCTACTCACAATCAGTTCACACTAATACTTCACACAATGCATTGCTAACATTCTGCAATGCATCATCTACTTTCATCAAGTCGTCCATAACCACATTCATACATGTCATCCATTCTCGCTTAATTAACTCGAACGTGAAAACAATCAACACCCATTCAACAGTTCTCTCATTTCATTCATGTTCACACACGTCAATGCGACACATTCACTATTCCAATAGCTCAGCATAACAATGCGAATTCTACACCACACTCTCATACACTCCAACTCCACACAGTAGATAGTCAGTCATTCGGAATACTCAACAAAACTCAATCTCCACTATGCTCAATATCTCCATGCAAACGTGCACATGCATTCAGGCACATTTCTCTAATGTCACGTATTCTCACATTTCACATTTATCAATATCGAATTTGTGCATTCACACTCAATAATCAACATTCTCGTTTATTACCCTCATTTGAATAGAAGTAACGACCGACCGCGTCACTCAACCAAATGGTAAGTGCAAATACGTCAATTGCAAAATCTATCATCACACATTCACTGTCTACTCACAATCAGTTCACACTAATACTTCACACAATGCATTGCTAACATTCTGCAATGCATCATCCACTCTCATCAAGTCGTCCATAACCACATTCATACATGTCATCCATTCTCGCTTAATTAACTCGAACGTGAAAACAATCAACACCCATTCAACAGTTCTCTCATTTCATTCATCTTCACACACGTCAATGCGACACATTCACTATTCCAATAGCTCAGCATAACAATGCCAATTCTACACCACACTCTCATACACTCCAACTCCACACAGTAGATAGTCAGTCATTCGGAATACTCAACAAAACTCAATCTCCACTATGCTCAATATCTCCATGCAAAATGTGCACATGCATTCAGGCACATTTCTCTAATGTCACGTATTCTCACATTTCACATTTATCAATATCGAATTTGTGCATTCACACTCAATAATCAACATTCTCGTTTATTACCCTCATTTGAATAGAAGTAACGACCGACCGCGTCACTCAACCAAATGGTAAGTGCAAATACGTCAATTGCAAAATCTATCATCACACATTCACTGTCTACTCACAATCAGTTCACACTAATACTTCACACAATGCATTGCTAACATTCTGCAATGCATCATCCACTCTCATCAAGTCGTCCATAACCACATTCATACATGTCATCCATTCTCGCTTAATTAACTCGAACGTGAAAACAATCAACACCCATTCAACAGTTCTCTCATTTCATTCATGTTCACACACGTCAATGCGACACATTCACTATTCCAATAGCTCAGCATAACAATGCGAATTCTACACCACACTCTCATACACTCCAACTCCACACAGTAGATAGTCAGTCATTCGGAATACTCAACAAAACTCAAT
Organism: Schistosoma spindalis; assembly: GCA_946903255.1. Taxonomy (NCBI): domain Eukaryota; kingdom Metazoa; phylum Platyhelminthes; class Trematoda; order Strigeidida; family Schistosomatidae; genus Schistosoma; species Schistosoma spindalis. The sequence goes on from OX336420.1 coordinate 4,670,694, forward strand.
CTCCACTATGCTCAATATCTCCATGCAAATGTGCACATGCATTCAGGCACATTTCTCTAATGTCACGTATTCTCACATTTCACATTTATCAATATCGAATTTGTGCATTCACACTCAATAATCAACATTCTCGTTTATTACCCTCATTTGAATAGAAGTAACGACCGACCGCGTCACTCAACCAAATGGTAAGTGCAAATACGTCAATTGCAAAATCTATCATCACACATTCACTGTCTACTCACAATCAGTTCACACTAATACTTCACACAATGCATTGCTAACATTCTGCAATGCATCATCTACTTTCATCAAGTCGTCCATAACCACATTCATACATGTCATCCATTCTCGCTTAATTAACTCGAACGTGAAAACAATCAACACCCATTCAACAGTTCTCTCATTTCATTCATGTTCACACACGTCAATGCGACACATTCACTATTCCAATAGCTCAGCATAACAATGCCAATTCTACACCACACTCTCATACACTCCAACTCCACACAGTAGATAGTCAGTCATTCGGAATACTCAACAAAACTCAATCTCCACTATGCTCAATATCTCCATGCAAATGTGCACATGCATTCAGACAAAATTAACAAAAGTCACGTATTCTCACATTTCACATTTATCAATATCGAATTTGTGCATTCACACTCAATCAACATTCTCGTTTATTACCCTCATTTGAATAGAAGTGACGACCGACCGCGTCACTCAACCAAATGGTAAGTGCAAATACGTCAATTGCAAAATCTATCATCACACATTCACTGTCTACTCACAATCAGTTCACACTAATACTTCACACAATGCATTGCTAACATTCTGCAATGCATCATCTACTTTCATCAAGTCGTCCATAACCACATTCATACATGTCATCCATTCTCGCTTAATTAACTCGAACGTGAAAACAATCAACACCCATTCAACAGTTCTCTCATTTCATTCATGTTCACACACGTCAATGCGACACATTCACTATTCCAATAGCTCAGCATAACAATGCGAATTCTACACCACACTCTCATACACTCCAACTCCACACAGTAGATAGTCAGTCATTCGGAATACTCAACAAAACTCAATCTCCACTATGCTCAATATCTCCATGCAAATGTGCACATGCATTCAGGCACATTCTCTAATGTCACGTATTCTCACATTTCACATTTATCAATATCGAATTTGTGCATTCACACTCAATAATCAACATTCTCGTTTATTACCCTCATTTGAATAGAAGTAACGACCGACCGCGTCACTCAACCAAATGGTAAGTGCAAATACGTCAATTGCAAAATCTATCATCACACATTCACTGTCTACTCACAATCAGTTCACACTAATACTTCACACAATGCATTGCTAACATTCTGCAATGCATCATCTACTTTCATCAAGTCGTCCATAACCACATTCATACATGTCATCCATTCTCGCTTAATTAACTCGAACGTGAAAACAATCAACACCCATTCAACAGTTCTCTCATTTCATTCATGTTCACACACGTCAATGCGACACATTCACTATTCCAATAGCTCAGCATAACAATGCCAATTCTACACCACACTCTCATACACTCCAACTCCACACAGTAGATAGTCAGTCATTCGGAATACTCAACAAAACTCAATCTCCACTATGCTCAATATCTCCATGCAAACGTGCACATGCATTCAGGCACATTTCTCTAATGTCACGTATTCTCACATTTCACATTTATCAATATCGAATTTGTGCATTCACACTCAATAATCAACATTCTCGTTTATTACCCTCATTTGAATAGAAGTAACGACCGACCGCGTCACTCAACCAAATGGTAAGTGCAAATACGTCAATTCAAATATACATCATCATACATTCACTGTCTACTCACAATCAGTTCACACTAATACTTCACACAATGCATTGCTAACATTCTGCAATGCATCATCTACTTTCATCAAGTCGTCCATAACCACATTCATACATGTCATCCATTCTCGCTTAATTAACTCGAACGTGAAAACAATCAACACCCATTCAACAGTTCTCTCATTTCATTCATCTTCACACACGTCAATGCGACACATTCACTATTCCAATAGCTCAGCATAACAATGCGAATTCTACACCACACTCTCATACACTCCAACTCCACACAGTAGATAGTCAGTCATTCGGAATACTCAACAAAACTCAATCTCCACTATGCTCAATATCTCCATGCAAATGTGCACATGCATTCAGACACAATTCACTTAGGTCACGTATTCTCACGTTTCACATTTATCAATATCAAATTCGTGAATTCACACTCAATTATCATTCTCATTTTCAACCTTATTTTTATAGATATTTGGAATAACATTTTTCATCGTCGTAGAAGTTAGTTCACATATGTCAATTGCAAAATCTGTCATCACACATTCACTGTCTACTCACAATCAGTTCACACTAATACTTCACACAATGCATTGCTAACATTCTGCGATGCATCATCATCTTTCGTCAAGTCGTCCAGAACCACATCTATACTCATTCTCTATTCTCGCTACAATAGCTTTTATGTGAAGCTTTTTCTTGTTCTTTTGATATTTTCTATTTAATGCCGCTTGTGTTCCTTTTGTGTTTTTCGTCATTGTAGACCGCTTCATAAGCACTCTTTAAGATTTTGACTTTTTTTTCGGGTCTTTATGTGTTACATTAGAATCAAGACCATCCTTTCTAGTTGTATGCAACTCGTTCATACGCTTCAAAAAGAACTTGATCTTCGCATTTTTCGCGGTAGGGCGTTTAACTTGTTCCGTAACAGCTATTATTACACTGACACATTCTTCTCTGTCCGTTTTCATGTTTCCAGTCTAGCCCTCACCAACTTTCTTGCTAGGCAACGCCAGAAGGTTAATTACCTTTTGGATTAGTAATGTCTCACTCAAGCAGCAAAACATACAAAGACAATAGAAAATAGGCGTCAAGCGTCATTTGTATGCTGTGGGATTTAAACGAGTACACATCTTTTGGAACTATTTCTTGCACCCATCATATTTCATTCCTTCCTCCACAGAGGATGAAACAATTTAGCTGTCTACGTTTATAAGTAAACCTGACTATTTTGAAACGATTTAAAGAAAAAAACCGACTTAATACACAAGATAATCACCAGTGTAAAAATCAACTAAGAAAGGAACGCCACAAGACGAATTTGAAGGTAATTTCAAACGTCAACCGAAATGGTTTAACTTAAACGTTGCTGTCAAAGTATGTCTTCGACGAGAAAAATACAGAAAGTGAAGTTAACTCACATCATGCATCAAATCATCAAAATTTTCGAAAACGTGCGCCTGGTTTTTACGGGTACATATGATGGTGGAAATCTTAATAATGACTTTCTATCGACTGACTAGTTTCTCAGGTCTCTTCCACAACCGAGCCCTAAACAAAAGAGAGAGGGTGGTGAGTAGGAACATACCCCTTAAACTAACGTTTGTGTAGAGAAATTAATAATAATTTTAGGTAAGAGAGTAGCTATTATCATTCTGTGGGCTTTTGGAAACAAATTTATTTTAAAACATTTTGAGTTAGTTATCCAACTTATATGGCACATAATCTGATGATTTTTCAGAGCTTAAAGAAAGTTTCTATGAAATGTTATTTGAAGGGAATGGTTTTCAACATTTTCTGGGCTTCTGTAGATTTGTTTAATGAATTCTACTTTCGTTTAGTCCTTGCAATTTAATTTATATCTCAACTTTATTTTTTAGAAATGGCTGTATAATGACTGAAAACTAAATAAATAACGGTATATTTTGCACTGAGTTCATTTATTTAACATTCTCATCAATCATGTCGCATTTAATTTGAATAATCATGATTTTTATTGTTTTCTTTTTCCGTAAATTCGGACATACCATTTCATGAATGGAAGTTTTCACCTATTTTCCAAATTTTTATATGCAATGAAGACTGAAGGTTTTACTGTTCATCATTACTCTCTCAGTATAAATGTAGCACGATTAGGGTTGAACGTGATTTTGTTTTGTTCAGTGTCCTACAAGGGATCTTTGTATATGTTGTTTGGTGTAAAATTATAGTCTACTACCACAAAATTATACATTTTTATAGCTATCGCCCCAACTCCAGCCGGGACAATACACTTCAGATGTCAATTCTTGTTTTTGTGATGGAGCATTTATGAATGTTTGTTCGTTTCGTATTGCCAGTGATTGTTTGTGATTAATAATAAATAATAGTGAATAGCACAACTAATTTAAAGAACTCAAACACTTTAAACAAAATTTAAATTATTGTATTGTACTATGTATGGTACTATGTTATAACCATGGACTTCCCAATCAATGTTGACCCACCAGAAAATGACAAGACGAGCATGGCCATCAGACAAATCAAGAGCGGCAAAGCACCAGGAACAGACAATGTTCCAGCAAAAGCACTGAAAGCTGATGTTGCAGTAACTGCAAACATCCTCCATACTCTATTCAGAAAGATTTGGAAGGAAGACCAAGTACCAACAGACTGGAAACAAGAACATCTGCTCAAGATATCTAAGAAGAGGAATCTCAGCAAGATTGTGAACTACAAAGAAAAGTCTTCAACAGGGTATTGTTAAACAGAATTTAGGATTTCGTAGATGCTCAACTTTGAGACCAACATGCTGGATTCTTTAGGGATCGATCGTGTACCGATCAACTCAAAACACCTCTGATCATTGTGGAACAATCAACTGAAATGAATTCATCACTCTTCATCAACTTCATTGAATACGAGTAAGTATTTGATAGAGTGGATAGGACAACAGTATGGAGTCCCTTTCGACTCTAAGGCGTGCCTGAGAAGATATTCAATATTATACCGAATTTTTATGATGGATTTAACTTCAAAATCGTCCACGAAGGACAGCACAGTGGATCTGATGCAGATGTGAAGGAGCGGATCAGCAAAGCAAGACCAGCATATTTACAGCTGAAGGACATCTAGAACTCAGAATAACTGTCAATCAAAACCAAGATCACAATTTTCAATACAAATGTCAAGACAGTTCTACTGTATGGAGCAGAAACATGAAGCACTACGAAAGCCATCATCTAGAAGTTACGAGTGTTTATTAACAACTGTCCACGCAAAATAATTCGGATCCGTTAGCCGGACACTATTAGCAACAACCCACTGTGAGAGAGATTAAACCAGCGGAAGAAGAATTTAGGAAGAAGTGCTGAAAGTGGATAGGACACACATTGTGGAAAGCACCCGATTGCGTCGCAGGGCAAGACTAAAGAACACACTACTCTGAGAAATGGGGATAGGCATAAAAATGAACAAGAATTGCATAGAACTAGAATGGAGGGCCCAGGTCAGAGTTTGTTGGAGAATACTGGTCGGCGGCCCATGCTTACTTGTGGGTAGCAGTCGAAAGTAAGTGAGTGAGTACTGTTATACGTTTCTCATGTATGATCTGATTTTAAGATGATTCGGTTACTTTTATTTACAGGTAAATATATAACTGAAAGCAACAATTTGAAGGATATTATATCAATTTACATTCAAAAGGATACAAACTTTAATACTGTCTCGTTCATTTTAACTAAAAATTTATTGTATTCTTGATTAACATAACTTAATATAAGTAAATAACTTTCAAATGTATTTTCTCATAATACTCAAACAATAACAATTCAATTACTCTGTCGCATTTTCATTGATAAGAATCATTGTGTGAAGCACAAGTTACTAAAATATGATTATGACTTTCAAGTGATCAGGCTGAATTCACTTACCAATAGCCGTTATGACATTAGTGAATATCTTTCTACATAGAGAAGATGAGTTATTTAGAATTTTTCTGTATGACATGATGCAGTGTACCGTATGTCATTGTTCTATCCAGGAATTCTCACCTTACTGTTTACTAATAGTCTTCAGCATGTCTGGCATGGAGACAACTGGCACAAGCTTGTCTGCTTCCGTATCAACGGAGTAGCTCGTCTCGTTGAAACTGTCGGAAATCACGTCGGTAGTAGCGTTAGATTGTGTCGTTTTACTACATGTGGCTGAACACCTAGAAGCAGTATCCCTCATTTTTTTGTGGTATGATAAGAAAGTGGTAAGTAGCAGATAGATTGAAGAAAATGTTGAAAATAGAAACGGGTGAAAAAATCAAGACCGAGGGCTCAAGGTAGTCTATAAATGAAAAACAGTGTTTGAAACAAGAGTAAATGTATCGTGAGAACTACTGGTGTCAAAAACAAGAGACGAAAATGGCAGGAAGATCGTAGTATAAATGCAATATATATGTAAGTACGTGTATGAATGCAAATATAACATAAAAGTGCAGGTTGTGTAAACCTTGACCTATAAGAATAATAATAATAATAATATATTTCTGCATGAGCAGGTACACGCCATTTTTACAGGCATGATCTACAAATTACAACATTTGTTGGAGTATAGCATGCTTCCAACTTTTTAAGTTTATAGTTGTTATTAAGTAGACTCGCAGAGCGCTTGCTATAAATCATGACCCTGAGTTGACACATGTCAAGCTTGTTCCAGACGTTAGAAGTTCCATAGCTGTGCTCCCAGAGCGAGATTCTGAAAAAAAATAAAAAAGAGAAACAGCAGAGCAGCAAGGCACTTGGATATGGACTCCAAACGTTGCTTAGCATTGCGAAGTAGAACAGACAGGGGTATAATAAATTAGATTAAATTCATATTATCTCTTGTTAGAGTGAAATGAAGTCAGAGTCTTCATCTAAGAGAATGCAGTAATAAAGTACAATGAATTGTGATGTTTAACAAGTTGGAATAAGCTCACACGAAGGAAGGGAAGTTAAGGTTGGTACAGGGAAGGCCGTTTATTAGAAAGGAGTGTGTATATACAGGGTGGAGTTTTGAGAATATTAATAACTATATCTTGTATTCTCTGATTTTTTTCTTTTTTTTCATACTATGCCAGCCACACAATCCCAGTGTAAAAGTCCGAGTTAGCATGTTATAGGTTGTATTAATAGAATAACCAATCTAGTATAAAATTGGAAAGATGAGTCTGAGTAGTGATCGTAGGAAGACAATCTATATCACAGATTGATTGACTGAACATTTGGATCTCCAAGCTGACTGGAATAAATTAGTTAGATGGGCTCGAGGTTGAGGCTTAGGAGTTAATTCTAGGAAGAGTGTTCTCATACACAGCGGACACGGTAATAGTTACAATTATACTATTGGTGGTACATCTCTTCCACGCGTTCAAAAACATAAAGACTTGGGAGTAATAAGAAGTCATGACTTGAAAATAACTACGCATCGCAACGCAGCTGCTGTCAAAGGTTTTCGTGAGTTATGGCCACTTCGTCGAGCATTCAAATGCTTTTACAAGGAAATGTTTCGATTTTCATATCCCAACTATGTAAGACCACACTTAGAGTTCTGTATCCAAGCAGCCAGTCCATGTCTCATAAGGGATACTGACTCACTTGATTGTGTTCAACTTGTGAGAACAACATTAGTGAAGGGTCTTTCTAAACTGCCTTATGATGGGCGCTTAAAACGCCTAAACCTTTTCCACAGGTCGTATAGCAGGACGCAAGGTGACCTTATACTGGTATTTCATATCTTTACTTATGATTTGGGTGTCGATATGTATTATCTTTTTGCTCCCTTCAGCACTGATGATCCCCGAGGACATAGCAAGAGGGTTCATAAAATGCGATCTAATAAACTGAATGTGAGGTCTCGTTTTTCTCATGGAGTAGTCAATGACTTGAACGTCTTACACGAACAAGTGGTATCAGCCCCATCAACGAATATTTTCGAGGTGAAGCTGGACCTTTACTGGAAGGCAATCTGTTAGGATTAAAACAAGTTCACCAACCTACTATCCTAAAGACTAAAGACACACTTGGCGCGCTTCATGAATGTTGCGTTGCAACGTGCAACTGATGGTCGAGAATAAAACCATCAAAGTTGGGGGCTTCTAGAAATCCCAACCTTATATCTCTTTGGAATATCTGAGGCTTTATTGATGGTGCAGGAAGAAATCACCCGTTCCATGTCTGTTTTCAGTGGCATATCTTAAGGGGGCTGAAAAAAGTGTAGGATAAAGAAAGGACGAAAAGCAGAACAGACAATGTTCTCGAAGGAATAGTTAAGGTATGACTACTTGGTCTGATTCTCTTTTAATAAAGTATTTATCAAGCAAAAGCATTCTAATATGTTAGAAAATATAAGTGTAAACAAGGTATGAGTGGATAAAGTAATGTATAAATGAAGGTGTTTCAGAAAGAAATTGAGAGTATGCGACTATGTGTAGTTATAAAATATAGTGCTAAAAACAGTATTCCGATACACAAATGGCTGTCTCTCTTTTTTGTCGAAGTTATTCGAGCCCATTATTTTTTAAATAGATTTTATTGGGTCTTGAGCGGACTTCGTTTTTAGCGAACTTTCTAGTTTGTTTGCAGTAGAATTACTCGGTAGGAATTAATACAACTGCAAAGTAGGAAAAATAAGACAAACTGAACTTGAGGTCCATTTTGGACTAGACATGTAGAGAGCCTATAATGTCTGAGTGTGACGCAGATTTGTTCGTACGTGTAGATCAGTGAAAGTGAGGGCTTGATCAAGCAGTTTTACAAACGTATGTAATTCATATGCCATGCGTATTTCGGAGAAAAGACTTCCATATTATTGCACACTTGATGAGGAAGAAGTTTTCCCGAATTTTCGATCTGTATTTCTCAACTTCGACCGTAGATACTTTGTTTCGAATTACGTATTCATGTGAATTTCGGGCAAGAACTATATTACATGTTGAATAAGTAAGATTTTTGAGTAGTTTGAAGTAGAGAATCAAACTGGACCTAAGTCTTCTTTTCCAAAGGGGTTCTGTTCCTAGGATTTGTCATCGGGAACTGTAGTCAACGACTGATTCAGTCTTAAGTATTTTGCGGGTGGAGTCTCATTGTATTCCTTTCACCTTTAGTATATCAGATAGGCGTAGGTTGGAAAGTAAGAACGAGCAATATTCAAAGATAGGTCTTATACAAACCTTATAAAGAAGGATTTTAGATTCATTTTGATAAAAATTACGGAGAATGAAGCCAAGCAATTTTCACATTTCAGATGCTTTGGCTGAGATGTGTTCAGAGAAATTAAGACTGTGTGAGTAATGTACCCCTAGGTCAGTTACTGATGCCAGTCTGGGCAATGGATCGCTGTTAAGTGTTAGCTCTATTTTAAGAGATACATAGCCAGCCACATTTTTCTATGTTCAGCTCCAACCTCCAGTGTTTGCACCATTTGTCTACCAAGTTGGGTCCATGTTGGATTGTTTACATAGTACTACGTACATCGTAAATGTCAGTTTTATAGATAACTTTAAAGCCATCAGCGTAGAGGTGAGTCGTACCTGTGCTAAAGCACTTGCATATATTGCTCATGAAATCTATAAAAAGCAAAGGACCCCAGATACCACCCTTCACAACACCATTGGTTCTTGGTCGAGGTGTACTATTATTATTATTATTATTATTCACAAACATCTTGTGGGTACATAAGTGTTGTGAAGAAACCATTTCGAGTTTCTTCAAAAATGCAATAATACACAAGTTGCAATAAGGTTAGCATTATATTTGCCATATTTGAAAAAAAGAGAGTTATAATAATAGAATAATAATAAATCAGGTTCTGTGTAATTGAGAAGAATATTGAATTGAGTTTAAAGAAGGAAAGGAAGAAAATAAGGGAATAAAAATAAAGGAAATGTGAAATACGCAAATAGTTTAGTAGGCGCGTTTATGAACACAGAACAAGAATAAAAAATTATGTATGTGTCGTCAAGTTAGTAACAAAAATAAAATAAAAAATAATTAAGGAAAACAACTTGTTATTGCAGTAATATATGACGCTAGGATAAATGTTTGTGTAGCCATAGTTTGAAGTGATGCTATTCAAGTCTCAATTTAGTGAGGAGGATAATAAAATATCAATCTGCATGAGTCATATATGCATCGTGAAGATAAAATGAGTCTGAGAAGTTAATTGAAATGTGACAGAAGTTATTGTTTTAATTACAAACTTCGTAAACTTAAGAATAATATTTATTTAGAAGGAAAAAGGAGAGAGAAGAGAAGTGGACAACTAATGAAAGGGTTAAACAATCTTATTAATAATAATTGTGTAATGAATATCGACCTCTGAAGCAAACTAACAATGTAGAAAATAAAATAAACGCTTTAGTGCACTCGCATAAATACATGCAGATTTATGTAATAATATACAGAGTGAAACCGGATATTGATATAAACATCTGTGCAATAATAATTAAGAGTGATGCTATAAAAAAACAATTAATTGCAAAGGACATTCAGGAATTAAATATGTTTAGAAGTATAAGAAGAAATAAAAAGAATATCTAATGTGTCGGAGGACCAATAATGTTATTATTAACAGCAATAATTCTAGATACCAACATAAGCAGACTTCATATATTAAGATGAATAGAAATAAAATAGACGTGAAAAGTTTCAAGGCTTACATTTTGCTTTTCAGTCAATTAGATGGGTGACGGACCTGGTTTGTATAAATCATTGTTAAATACACTGATATTCAACAGGTGACACAATCCACTTTCGGAAAGAAAATCATCAAGGAGACTTCTGAGCCGGGGTGTAGTTTCACTGCAACGGCGGTTCACTGGCATTCTGTTCCACATGGTTGAGTAACGAATAATGAAAAAATTCTGGCGTAAGTTTGTGTGGGTTCTTGGAATCCCTAGGATAATTTTCCTTATTGCGTAGATTGTGGGATGTCATAGAGTATGAAGGGGCGGATACCGAGGAGTAGGAAATACCGTTAATAAGCCGGTAGATAAAGACAAGGTTTGATCCAGAGAGCTTCTAATTTGAGTTATTGACATTGTCGGTGATAGTCTTTGTTGTCAGAATACCCCAGAACAGCTTTGGTGAACCCTCTTTGAACACCTTCAATTTTAGTCAGGTCATTATGCCTGTAATTACTGTAAACTGAAATACCATATTCAAGAATAGATAAGATAAATTTTCTGTATAATAATAATCTCGATTCCATATTATTGAAGTTTATCATTATGAATCCGATGAGCTTTCTGGCTTTGGATACTTGAGATGCAATGTGCTCAGAAAAGTTCAGACTGTTGCTATGTCTTAAACTCAAGTTACGAACAGTGTTGAGAGGTTTCAGTGTATGTTTGTGTATAGTGAGATTTAAGTTAAGGCAGCGGCCAATGTGAATAGATGCACTTTTGTCAACATAAGTGGCAAATTTCACGAAACAGTCCATTCATATAACTTGGTTGTTTCTTCTTGGATTACCGCTGAAATATAGCTTTCTTTGGTGGGAGAAGAGAGTGAATAAACTGCTTTTAGGTCATCAGCAAAAAGGAAAGGTTTACCATACTGAAAGAGGAAACACACATCATTGATAAAAAGGAGAAGGAGTGATGAACCAATCATACTTCCTTGTATAAACCCACCGGTTACATATTTATTTTATTTATTCTAACACATAAATATTGGTACAAGGGGGCACCAAATATATATGCGCCACACAAAACAATGATAATTTGAAGAGAAAGGAGAAAAAGAGAGAGAGAACAGCAATGGGGGAAACGGAAAGGTACAATCAGAAAAAATCCTTCAGTTAAGGAAGAGGCAACCACTTTTTTTATGAAGAAAGTAAAAGAAGGTTACAGCAGGATCGCCATTGGCTTCTATCCTGAGCCATATCTGATAACGTCTCTAGCCACTGTGTTACACCGTCTCTGGAACCCCAGCCAGGGAGTTGTGAAGGACCAACAGAAGCTAGCCCTTTGCAGCTTTCTTTCGTACCACGACACCATGTCATATACTGACCACCTCTCCGCTTTTTCCAACCAGTCCCAGAGTCGGCAAATAATGCACGACGAGGAATTCTCTGGGACGACATTCGTAGAACATGTCCAAGCCACCGAAGTCGGTGTTTCAAGATGGTGACACCAATGGAATTATCGTCTCTGTGCCCGAACACACGATGCCGAAACTCCGCATTACTAACATGGTGTTGCCACTGGATGTCAGCAATCCTTCGGAGACAACGATGGTCAAACACAGAGAGTCGTCTAACATCCTCAGCTCGGAGAGGCCAGGTTTCACAAGCATAGAGCAAAACTGCTCTCACCGACGCGTTGTAGATCCGACCTTTTACAGCCAGACTAACATCACGAAGGCGTCAAAGATGGCCCAGATTGACATTAGCCGCTCTGGCTTTCACTATACGTGCATTGATCAGTCTGACCAATGTTGCCGGAGCAGCAGGCCAGTTGAACTGCCCTCCAAAGGATTCTGCCCAACGTCCAAGACGTCGATGGATGTTAGTGATTGGCGTTCCGTCATCTTCGCAGATTGTTTCGTTCACACCAGACTTCTTGCTGCCAGTGGCTCGGATGAGTTGGAAGAGCTTCCGGTAATTACCAGATGTAGCTGCTGCTTCCAGCTCATTAGCACGCTCCGACCACCAGGTTTCTCGGTCCTTACGCAAACTTTGCCCGATTTCATTACGTAACATCCTTCGTTTGTGGTCAAACTCACGGTCATCCGGAGTAGACCGACGGGCTTCAATCAGTTGTAAGGAACCAGAAGAAAACCAGTGCTTGTAAGCGGGACGTTTCGCGAACCCACAACAGACTGTACCCGCCATTTTCATGGCGTCATGCAATTGCAACCAATGCTCATCTATACTTTTCGGTGGAATGGTAGCTAGCCTAGCAGCTAGCTCGGTTCGGTACTTACTAGAAACAGAAGTTGCAGCCAGCTTGCTAACATCAATCCTTTGGTGGCCGTCACTTCGTTGTCCACTGGAAAGTAAGGTGAGATTGGCGCAGACCAGAGCATGATCAGATTCCAGATAGGTACTTCGAAAGGAGCGGCAGTCTTGTACACAACCACGCCAGCGGTAGCTGATCGCGACATGATCAATCTGAGTCCAGGCTTGAGATGCAGAAGGCGGACGCCAGGTGGCACATCGGCGATGACTGTGCCGAAAGTTGGTACTAGCCAGAAACAGGTTGTGGTCTGTGCATTGTTGCAGTAGACGTTCCCCGTTATCTGTCCTGCGACCAACGAGTCCTCATAGGCCACCTAAACGACTCTATCCTGTGCCTAGACACCCGACCTGAGCATTCAAGTCTCCGGCTAATACTACAATATCTGTCGAACGCACTTTCTGGAGAAGAACAGTAAACTGATGGTAGAACTCATCCTTAATTGCATCCGGGCTGCAATCTGTCGGGGCATAGGCAGAGATGACGAAAAGACATCGTTTCTCACGCCGATTTCTTCTCAATTTGATGGAACTTTCTAATCTAACAGCACATCGCCGACTGTTAATGGGGATCCAGTCGATTAGTGCTGCCTCAGCTCTAGCGCTTAGTGCGACACCAACGCCAGCAAGACCAGACGAAGATGCCACAGGGTCCCCGGATAAACGCACGTAGAACAAGCTTTTTGAAGAGACAGATGGAGAGCGAACTTGTAGTACTTCACCAGAGTCTTGAATACGGACCTCGGATAGACAACACACGTCAATATTAAGACTTTCCAAAGACATAGCCAGCCCTATCTGTTGTCCGACGTGCATAAGTGTGCGAACGTTGAAGGCAGCCAGTTTGAATGGTGCACGTGGTTTCAGAAAAACTGCTTCAGTACTCGTATTGGGTGGTAACATACGATTTCCAACCAGGCACTGACTCGAGATCGTTTAGATAGAGCCGAATTTTCACCATAGGCGAGCTGTTGTATGAGTCGAAAAATAAGGATGGACAGAGTGGAAATAAAAGAGAGTGAATAGATGACGTGGTATATAATAATAATAATAATAATAATAATAGTAATGATAATAATAATAATGGTGCGAGCCATTCCAGTGTAAATCGGAGCGAAATGAGTATTTTCCATAAGTAAATAGTTCATCATGTTTAAGTGCGTAGGCTGGGATACTGCCCGGGTGCCCAAATCAAAGCAGGTGGTTTTCTTAGGGGACCACACTCCGAGCCTTTGACCTGAACGTCTGGATCACAAGGCAGTGCAGCATCGTGAGGAGATGCAGTCCCAAGGAAGCCGGTGACCAAAAGTTGGTTCATACGATATTTGTTCCCGCAGGATACTGGAGCCCATGTGCACCATTGATTTCGGATCCGGTTATAGCGCCAGACATTCGCTTTTCGTCCTCTCATTTTCGTAAACAACACCCCCGCCACGAGAAGGCAGTGAGAAGGACTTCGCTGGCAGAGGCTGCATACGCGTGGCCGTGTGAGTTTTTTTTTCGAACGGGAAGTTTACTCCTAACGTGGTTTGCATTTCTCAAACTTTTGCTGTGTTCTTACGCAACAAAAGTATCATTTCTGATTTAAACAATCTATTCTGAGCCATAAGTTCGGTAGATTACTTTTTTTGAGTTTCACCCAATTTAATAGTTAACTGCGGTTTTGCCTCAGCTTACTATTCGGTTTATTTTCAGTTTTTCACGTAAAGGCTATTTCATTTTATCTCATCCGTTTTTATACATTTTTCCCGTTTTAGTGTGGTTTTTAGCGTATTTTTAACGGTCTTAAGCTTTGATACTATCTCTAGCATAGTTTACGTCAATACAGCCATGAAAAATTCATGTAAAAGACCTGGATGCCGTTTCGCTGTTACATCTGGCATGCAGTGTGACAACTGCAAAGGTTGGTTTCACGAAACGTGCACAGATCTTACGGCAACGGCTTACAAGAGACTCAGCAAATCGGACCGTAAGTGGGTGTGCGTTACGTGCAACACGGACGCTGTAGTGCTGCTGAGCAATATCATTGTTCTACTGACAGGTCTGCGGAATAAATTGTCAGTAAACTTGGAAACAGATAGCCATAAAATAGGTAGGCAAACGAGGGCGCGTAACGAAAATAAGAACAGGGATGTTGACAAGTCAATCATCGATGGGACGCGCATTAGCACTAATGATAACATGATGAAACTCAGCACCATCATTACGTCGACAATAATTGATTCCCTCACTAAAATTGGATCTCCCAGTTCAGGGTCCTTAAACGCAACAGTGATTCCTAAAAACTCTGCAGGTGACTGTACCCACGCCAACAGAGCTAATAAGGACCAAGTGTCACCGTCCTAGGTTGACATCCCAAGTGTTGTACGGACATCAACTGGTGCTTTGATCGCTCAGTCTACCCCCAAAAATGTCCGCCCGGTTATTAAAAAGCCTACGACTCAAAAACCTGCTTCGACCTCCAAACAACAACGTACTGAACCTGAACGCACTGGAAAAGCTTGGAAAACAACAACGGTCCGTGACGACTCCCTCATAATCATGAACCTCATAGACAATCCTGACCTTCCTCTCAGTTTGCAGGACAAAAATGATAGGATGCTCTGGGGTGAACTGAACAAAAAGCTCGAACTCCCTAGAATAGAGCCTTTGACGGTCACATGGCTCACTCGGGGAAAGGATTCTAAACATCAAAATCACCCGAGACTACTCCGTGTAACACTCAAGAATGCTACCGAAGTAGAAGATGTCCTGCTAGCCAGTCATCTACTGAAATCCGATGGGAACGTCAGAATACTGCCTGACATACCATATTCTGAGCGCAATCTCATCCGAAACGTCCCTAAAGATTCTCGAGAGAAGTTTTTCCGCGGAAGAAATATCATCGTGCAAGGTGTACCGGAAAACATGGACCCTACTCAAGCAAACTCTGACATTCGGGAATGGAAATTCATCAAACAGTCCTCGAGGCTTAAAAACATACTGTCTCAGCATGTGATGAGACTAGCCAAGAAGGACGGGGATCCTAGACCCCGACTAATGAGGATAACTTTTCCATCCTCCCGTATGGCGGCTGCAACTCTGGAAGCATTTCGTGTCAACAGACGTCGGTTGCCAACTGGGATCCACATGCACCCGGACAGGTCATATAACGCCAGGATCAAGCACAAAGGCAAGCTGGAGCTGACCATTCCACTTGTGGACTGTCTTCAAGACAAAAAACACATGTAAAGAACAGGGCCTACCAATTTGACAAAACTTATATAGGTGGGTTACCTGTCCACTCACGCAAGGCTCTCACAGACAAACAGGAAGAAGCTCGCGCGTTTCAAATTGAAAGCATTAACTGCTTATAAATGAACGCCGCGAGTCTACCAAATAAAATGGATGAACTAAGTGAACTTAGCAACGCTAATAAAGTTCATCTGATAAGAATATCTGAAACTTGGATATCTCCTCAGTATTCGGACCAGGAGCTAGCAATACCTGGGATGTCTCTGTTTCGCAATGACAGAAAAACAGGAATTGGGGGTGGAGTAGCCCTATACATAAGATCTGGCCTGAAGGTACACCAAATCCACAACCACGAGTTCGACAATCTTGAGGAATCCATATGGTGCTCTACGAGATTGTCCACTACTTCGAGGTGCCTAGTCGGAGTCATATATAGGAAGCCCACTGCCGACATCGAGTATGACAGTCGCATGCTGGAAGGACTATCCCGCTCTACGCGTCTCGGCTTCACTCATATCCTGATCCTAGAGGACTTCAATCTACCTAGAGTCAACTTCGCGGAACATACGTATACTGGAGGTGAAAATTCAATCGAAGCTTGGTTCTTCAACCTCATTGAGGATTTGGGACTACACGAAAATGTGAAGTTGGCTACTCGTTGGAGGAACGGTCAGACACCGTCGTGCGTAGACTGTGTTTTTACAAATGAAAAATTTCTAGTCGACAACCTCTCAATTCTGGCTCCCCTGGGGAAAAGCGATCACGCCGTTATAGCCTTCAGTTTCGTCAGCAAAACAGAGCTAAGATATCCCGACAACAACAGGCGCTGAAACTTCAAACAGTTGAATGCGTCAGCTCTACAGGACTATCTACAACAGGTGGATTGGGAAGTTCACCCTCAACTTGATGTGGATGCTCATTGGGACTCCTTACTGCACACGCTCTCATGTGCTACTAAGCAGTCAGTTCCTCAAACGGTCCCCAAAAGGCACAAGCAACCTACAATCATCAAAAAACGCACTCTTCGTTTGCTGAGCCGTAATAGGCACTGTTGGGCAGAATACAATCGAACCAACAACAACGGCGAGCACAGGCAATACGAACATATAAGGAACATATGTACGAAGGCTATAAGAGAAGACAGGCTTCAGTACCAATTAAAGCTTATGGATAAATTTATTTCCAATCCGAAAAGCTTATTCCGTTACGCAGCCTCTCTTCGTCAAGCCAAAACTGGAGTTTCTCAACTGCTAGGTCCTAACGGCCCGACAGATAATGACGGTGACGCCGCTAACCTTCTGGCTGAGCAATACTCCCGGACATTTCAGCCGACCCACATCAACTATACTGATGTCGGCTCTGTCTGCAACTGCACAGGACTTTCCGTAGTGAAACTGAGCGCTGACTTGGTGTTCCGTAAACTACAACACCTAAGAACAGACACTTCTCCTGGTCCACATATGGTCCACTCTGCTATACTGAGGGAAGCAGCTTCAATCCTGGCAACACCGCTTAGCGTGATGTTCTCACACTCGCTAAGTCGGGGCAAACTACCGGATATTTGGAAGCTGGCTCATATCACACCAATCTTCAGAGGAGGTCGACGCAGTGAACCTTCAAGTTACCGACCGGTGGCCCTTCTCTCTATACCTTCAAAGATCATGGAGTCCCTGGTATACGATGATATACATGACTATCTGCTGTCCTTAAATTTCTTCTCACCCCAACAGCATGGTTTCAGGAAGGGTTATTCCTGTATGACGAACCTGCTGACCGCGGTGGACAGATGGACAAGCATCGTTGATCGCAAGGGGAAGGTAGACATTATTTACCTTGATTTCTCTAAAGCTTTTGATAGGGTTAACCACACATGTCTTATTAACAAGCTCAAACAATTGGGAATCAAACCACCTTTAATTGACTGGCTCAGTTCATATCTCACAAATCGACATTTTAAGGTCAGGGTAAACTTCAATTTCTCACACGCTATGGAATGTTCTAGTGGGGTCCCCCAGGGCTCAGTACTAGGACCTCTCCTCTTCCTGATTTATATAAATGACCTTCCTCAACAGGTAACGTCAGACATACTGCTCTTTGCCGATGACGTGAGACTTTGGAGATAGATACGCAACCAAGAGGACATACAGGCACTTCAGGAGGATCTGATTCGACTTCAAAGTTGGGCAGATGATAACGGACTTACCTTTAACACTTCAAAGTGTAAAGTAGTCCATCTGCGACACGTCGCAGATTACAGTTACAACTTAGGAAACTCCTCTCTAGTAGTATCCCGAGTCGAAAAAGATTTAGGAGTTCTAGTGCCCTACGACTTAAAGTCTTACGCCAACTGTGACAAAAATGCCTCTAGAGCAAACCTTGCACTGGTAACATTGAAGTGCATTTTTGGTCAGTTTGACGGGAGAACTTTCCACATAATCTTCAATAGTTTCATTCGTCCCCAATTAGAGTACGGAAACATAGTATTCCCTCCTACACTTCAAAAGGATAAGGACACTCTGGAGCGTATCCAACGGCGAGCCACGAAATCAGTTCGGGGACTCAAATTTAAACCTTACGATGAGCACCTCCAATCACTCGACCTTTACCCATTAGAGTATGGGCGTCTTAGAGGTGACCTTCTAATGGCTTACAGTATCCTTAACACACCTGGACACCCTCTTAAACACCTAATTAAGCTTAGTCCCAACACTAACCTAAGGGGTAACACCCAGAAACTGGAGATACAACATAGTAGAACGGACTGCAGACACAATTTCTACTCCTTAAGAGTTGTCAAATGCTGGAATTCGCTGCCAGCTGAGCTAGTTCAAGCAACTTCCCAGGAGTCCTTTAAGAGGCGACTTGATCTATTCTTAAGGACTAAGGATAGTATCCTACGATGATTTACCAATTCATTTTCTTTCTCTTTTATCGTTAATATACCTAGGTTCTTGCCTGGAGGTATTGGTGATCCCCTGCTACTAGGCACGGAAGCCTGTTAAGCGAAAGCTTCTTCTATTCCGTCCGCAACCATTTGAACCATTCGAACCCACCCACTCTCGGCCATACCAGGGCATTTGGGGGCACTGTGGGAAGGTTACATTCGCAGGTTTAGAGTAGCGAGATCCAAAGCGAACGATTTGGCTACGTTCTTCGAAAAAACATTTGAGTCAAGATAAAAGGGGATTCTGTATGTCAACTGAAGAGAGTTTTGGAAGAAGAAGTTTGTGCGAGATACTGTTGAAAGTCTTACTAAAATTGAAGTAAAGAATTATCACTGATTAATCAACGGTAATTGGCCTATAGTTAACAATGTCACAACATGATCCTGTTTTGAATCTAGGGGTGATAAGTGATATTTACCATACAGATGGATAGGTCCCATATTCCGTAGATAGTGGGAATTTTCTACTCCCATATTTCACAAATGATGGAGGGATCCCGTCAGGTTCACCATCATAAGACTTTTCCAGGGCGGCTGTGGCCTGTTTGATGTAGGAGGGTATAAAATTAATTTTCGATAGGTGTCTTGCATGTCAGCATTGGAAATGCATTGATAGAGCTTTCAGTTCCAGTTTTGTGGCATTGCGAGAACTTCGCAAATAATATCGGGGTCCTCAACAATGCTTCCGTTAACTACGAGGAATTTAGTCATGGAAAGAGAATTTGACTTCACACGGGATTTAAAAAACCGACGTATTGATAATTCTGGGCTTTTACTACCTAGGACTTTATTTTCTATATTCATAAAATACTTGCGTTTAGATGAAGCATTTCTGTCGATTAAGTTAAGTATGTTCTAAAGTGCATACACGTCATTGTGCTCATAGTAGCGGCGTTTTAATTTCCTCAGCTTTCTCTTAAAAGTATTCTGGCCCCTATTAGCATTATAAGCTACATGGCCAATAACTAAAGCAGTGCAGTCAAGGCAGTATGTCAGGTTGTGGTATATATTGGAAATCACAATGTCAACACTATTTGTGGTAAAATAAGTTTCCCATGGTAAACATTGAATGAGAGTTTCAGTCCGTTTCCAGGTTTTTTGATGTTGCAGATTTAATCTTGGTTATTTGGTATCTGTTCATAAAAAAAGACTTGATCCATTGCAAAAGGTGATTTTTAATTTCAATTGACTTAAGTCTGTTGGTTAGAAGATTATCAGGTACTTTATTAAAGGCTTTTTTGATGTCGAAATATAATATAGCCACTAGTTTCTTTTGGTCACGTATGCGAATAACCTCGTTAAAGAAGTCTATCAGACATGTACTTCTGGACCTAGTTCTAATTAAGCCATGTTGTGACGGGTCTATTAGATCTTCCTTCAGTAGGTTATCAGATAGCTGATTTTGTATCACTTACTATTATGCGTGATATAACTGGAGTGATATTTATGGGTCTGTAGTTTTCAATCAGGTTTCTCTGTCCTGATTTGTGTTTGGGAAGAATGTACGTTGCCTTTCAGGTTTTCGAGTATATACCTGTCTCTAAAGATAATGTGTATATTTTGAGTAACAGCGTCTGTATGTCCGGTTCTGGCATTTTATAAAGGATTGAAGTGATGTCATCGGCACCAGGACTCGCACTTGACTTAGGGGTTTTAATGGCGGTATGTATACTCCCTATGTCGAAGTTTATGGTACTAAGATAATTTTTGCAGGTGCACTTTGTGTTGATATCTGTGGCATGAGATGTATTCCCATTGTGGGAAAACCATTCACTTAATAGTTCACATATGATGGTTTGGTCATTATATGTCACTCCATCGTGCAGTAGGGAGTGAATGTTGTGATCTTCGTTCTTTCTTATGCGTTTTGAGAGGAGACGGCATAAGGCATGGGTTTTAGATGCAGCAGTGAGCGCAGTATGTTCCTCTGCCTGTTTATGTTTGTCGTGTTGACTTTGTACTCCGTCGAGTACAGAGTATATCTGGTACAGGGCACTGAAGTATTTTGATATATAGTACGTACTTTTCAGTTTACGCAGTTTAGATCTAGTCTTTTGGTTTGTGTAGGGAGTAATTGTTTTGAAAGAAATTTTATAGGGTATTGAATATTTCTAATATTTCTGAGAGGTTATCTCTGGTAAAGAAACTGTTCCGGTTAGAGTGCTTTCTTAGAAATCGAAAGTTTCCCCAGTCAGCGTTTGTATAGTCTCTATATTGGAAACGTGTATTTAATGTCTTTAGTTTGTTGCACATGGCAACAATCGGAAGGGTGCAGAGGACTATTTTATGATCGCTATTGTAAAACTTTTCGCCAACCACTATTGATGTTGATGTGACATTATGACGGAATATCAAGTCAAGAATGTTGTGATTTCGTGTAGGCAGGTGTACATGTTGTTGCCAACCTTGAATGTCTAAGAACCCAAGAATGTTTTCAAAGCACAATGGGCCAGAATGTGTTGTCCATTTGGTGATAGAAAGGCTGAAATCCTCACATACAATTTAGTGAGTGGAACCAAGCGAAGCTGCCTGAGCAAATGACCCACTTATAATGGTGTCAGTTGAACTAGGAGAACTAGGAGCTCGATATATGCATCCGACTAGTATTTTACATTTACGAGCGTGCAAAGTAAGCCATATCGAACCAAGAAGTTTGCTGAGAACATGGTCGTTATAGATTTCCGCTTTCAGATATTTTGATACATAAACAAGACAACCACCACCCTTCTTGTTGACTCGATCACAGCGGAAGAGCTCATAGGTGTCTATTTGTAGATATGTATCTGTGATATCGGAAGACAGCCTGTGGTGGACCAGACAATATAATAACGCAAAAGATAATAACATAGTTATTAATAACAGTTCTGCCTGAACGAGTTAAACAAGTAGGTTTGCCACTCCGTTTTTCATCCTCCTCTACTGTCGTAGTGGTTAGTGGGAGGGGTTGATTAAATGTGGTGCTATTTTTTTGTCTTGTTGAACTTCGTAGAAAGCCGGCTTTATTCTATCTATGGATATAGTCTCCTTCCCATTTTTGTTGGTGATGAAGTATTTGTTTGTTCGTTTAACTACTTGCTAAGGTCCTTCATACGGTTGTTTCAATGGCTTTTTACTGCGTTGACTCGAACGAAAACAAACATGCATGTTTCTAGGTTTTTGTCGGGTTGTATTCGATTGCTATGTTCACGCGGCGGTACGGATTAAATCCGTTGCATAGTTTGCAGTAATTGGCTCACAAAACGATTTGTGTCCGTTAATGTTGATGGGTTTGGTTCCACTAGTTGACCTGGTAGTGTAAGGGTTGTACCGTAAACTAACTCAGCGGCTGTACAACCTATATCTTCCTTTATAGTTAAATCGATGCTCAGGAGTACGAGTGGTAATGCGTCACTCCATTTCGATGTATCATCCTGTGCCAACAGCGAGTTTTTTAATTGTCGGTGAAACCTTTCGACCAAACCATTAGTTGCTGGGTGGTAGGCAGTCGTTTTGATTTGGTTCACACCCAGAAGTTCTGTGAATTCCTGAAATAAGATGAACTGAAACAGGGGACTACGGTTTGTATTAACGATGGATGGTACTCCATAGTTTGATATCCAACGGTCAAGGAATGCGGCGGCTACTGTCTCCGCAGAAGTATCGGCAATGGAACATGCTATAGCCCATCTTGTGAATCTGTCCACTGCGGTGAGGATGTGTGTGAATGAATTCGATGGTGGCAGTGGACCAACTATGTCTAGATAGATGTGTTGAAAGCGTTTCACTGGTGGAGAATACTTGCCAACGGGACTGATTGTGTGCTTTTGAATTTTGCTGCGTTTACACTGTAAGCAGCTACGTGTCCAGTGTTTAACATCCGAATTGATTTTCAGCCACACAAAACGTTCAGTAATGAGCTTTGTTGTAGCTCTGATGCCTGGGTGTGAAAGACCGTGCAAGTGTCGGAATATTTCTCGTCGGCAAGCGTGTGGGACGAACGGACGATTGTTGCCTGTTGAGGTGTAGCACATAATGAAAGTATCTGAAAGAGGAATTGGTACAGCGTTGAGATTTAAGCTAGACCTTTCTTTGCAGAGTTTTAATTCTGCGTCGTCTACTTTTAATTTAGTCAAGGTTTCAAGGCTGATGTCGTGATTGGGTACCATCGTATTGATATCTCCCCTATTTAGTGCGTCTGCGACAATGTTCGTGTGACCTTTGATAAAGCGGATGTCTGTAGTAAATTGAGAGATATAATCAAGTTGTCTTGCTTCTCGTGGGGAGTGTTTGTCATACGATGTGCTGAAATAATGGCAAAGGGGTTTGTGATCTGTCCTAATGATGAAATCACGACCGTGTAGCAAGAAGTGGAAATGTTTGACAGCTAGATACATAGCTAAGAGTCCGCGTTCGAAAGTGCTATAAAGTTCTTGTGCTGACGATAATCTCTTCGAGAAAAAGACAATGGGGTAACCATGTTGTTTACCCGCTGTTGCAGTACTGTACCGACGGCTTTCTGTGAAGTATCCGTGCACAGGATTAACAGTGTTGTGGGGTCAGTACTTAAGTGTTGTAGCATGGTGGTATTGGCTATCATAGATTTAGCTTTTTCAAATGCTACTTTGGCATCGGGAGGTAACTTGAATATTTGGTTCTTTTATTTCTTAATACCTGATTTATCGCTTTTCAGTAAATCTGTTAACGTCTGTGGTACCTCAGCGCAACTCGGTAGAAATCGTCGATAAAAGTTGCATGTCCCAAGAAATCGTCGTAGTGATTTTACGGAGATTGGTTCTGGGTAGCTAATGATGGCTTCGACTTTCTCTGGAAGTGATTTAATGCCTTGAGAGTTGATGTATTGTCCTAAAAACTCCAAGGCTGGAACACCAAATATACATTTAGCAGGATTAATAACGACGCCGTGTTTTTTGAAACGTTCGAAGAGAGTCTGTAAGTGTTGGATGTGCTCTTTGAGTGATGAACTGGCGATCGAAACATCGTCAATATCGGCAAATACAAAGTCTAATCCTCGTGTGACTTCATCCATGTACCTCTGGAACGTCTGGGCGGCGTTTTTTAGCCCGAATGGCATTCTCAAAAATTCAAACAGACCAAAAGGGGTGATTATAGCTGTTTTCTCAATGTCTTCGAGTGCCATTGGGATTTAATGATAGGCTTTTACTAAGTCGAGCTTCGAAAAAATCTGTTTTCCATGTAGGTTTAGAGAAAGGTCGTGTAGGAGTGGGATGGAATACCTGTCCGGGATAGTTTGATTGTTTAAACAGCGGTAATTTCCATATGGGCGACAGTCTTGGCCTTTCTTCGGAATCATGTAAAACGGCGAAGCCCAAGTACTGTTCGATTGTCTGATTATCCCAAGTTGCATCATATGTTCGAATTCTCTCTTCGCAAACTGCAACTTGTGTGGGGGTAGTCGTCTTGCCTTGGCGCGAGTGGGTGGACCTGTAGTGGTGATAGCGTGTTGGACATGATGAGTGGGGCTTTCGCTTAGGTAGTCGGCTCTGGTTATACTTTCGTATCTCGACAGGATATCAGTGAAAATCTCATTCTCAGGTCTTAACATTCGGACTCCGTAAATCTCGTAATTGGAGATGGTTGTGCCGCAGGCCTGTAAGTTTGTATTCCTGTAGATTAGTTTCCTTTTTCTCATATCTACGAGTAAGATGTAAGCTTCGAGGAAGTGGGCTCCGATAATGGGTTGCTTAACTTCAGATACTATGAAAACCCACCTGAAACGTCTGCGGAGACCGAGATCTAGGATAAGTGATTGTTCGCCGTAAGTTTTAATGATTGTGATATTGGCCGCGACTAGGGATAATTTGGTGCTTTGAGAGTGCCGTCGTTTAGAGAGGTGTAATGGGACAATGCTGATTTCGGCTCCTGTATCGAACAAAAATCCTGAGCCGAAATTCGATCCCTGACATGAAATAGACGGCTCGCTTTGTGGCCAGGAACAGTCGCCGCCATCACTGTCTGGCCCGGCCGTTTTTCTGATTCTCTGTGTCAGCCGCGGAAAATGTGCACCGTCTTGTGCAACGCCGTGCTTTGGTGCCATACCTCGAACGATATCAACAAATAACAACTGCCTGCTTGGGGGACCTTGAGCGATGTCTTGACAATGCTCTTTTTCTGGAAATGGGTCTATTTGGTTGAGAATGGATACTCGCAATAGTAGCCTGTAATGATGCTAACTGAGTTGTTAACTGCATTAAGTGTTGCTGGATGTTGAGTGTGGTGTTCGTATCGTCACTGGGGGACACTCCATATCGATAAGTTTATTTAAGGAGTACATGATGTAAAAAAACTAGTGTTTCAAGTAAAAATATAAACGATATAACTATAATACACTCCAGGATCACCAGATAATTGTGGTGGACTAGACAATTTATTAACCCAAAAGATAATAACAGAGTTATTAATAGCAAATAATATATATATATATATATATATATATATATATATATATAAGTTAAATGTTATGAACACAATGGAAATAAGGAACGTTACTTAGTTCACCAGCAGAGTGCGTGTTCTAATTTGATCCAGTATTAAATATCCACAATTATAGATGGTTAATAATTCCAGTAAGTTTGTTAGATTCCCCAATGATATGATCCAGCGTAGTGTATGGTATATTTCAAATACAGTCTGCAAAGGCAAATGCTATTTGATTCAGACTTTGGTTAACACAAATGCGAGTGAATGTAGAACGAGAGGTATGTACGAAGTAGTGTATTTGGGAAACAACCACAAACGTGTCACGCTATGTTAGTACCACAACGGTGTAAGTGGTCAAGTTCATACGCTTAAACAACAGGTACAATCATTTAATGATAAATAAACATGCAGTGGGAAATTGACAGGATACATACAAATACATTAAAAAACTATTTACAAAATAAGCTTGCCAGGCATATCTCCACAAGCCGTCTTTGCGTTATCAAAACAAGTGAGGAGTTGTTTAAAAGTAATAGAGTGCGTGGGTGAGTGTTAAGTTCGTTACGCTTGACTGCTACTACTGATTCGTCTTAGTCTGAACGGAACGAAGAATCAAGGATTCAGAGACTCGATAGACTATTCTGATCCGTTGTCGCCGACCCAGCTAACTCGGTCAAGAAGTCTTTTTAAAACGTAGAAAGTGTATTCTACAGGCAACCAGAAGATACCAGGTCAATCAGGCACACAAATCAAGCGTATTTATACAAATATATATAGTCAATATTGTGATGGAAGTTTTTAAACATTTAATCGATAATTCACTTGATATTGCTTAACTTGAATCTTCCCATTGATGTTTAGGACTGTAATTGATCAGTCTCTTATTGGCATATGTGCATAATGTGCGTATGCCTCGATATTGCCTTAATTTACAAGCATTATAAGCAAAAATGGATAGTGGCTAGCAGTGGAATCCAGTTTGACGCGCGTTTCGTCCTATTAGGTACTCGTCAGCAGGCCCATCCAGATGACGAGTCCCAAATAGGACGAAACGCGCGTCCTGGATTCCACTGCTTGCCACTATCCATCTTTGCTTATTTAATCGATAAGTTCGTCAATCGACTGCCATTGAATATTTAAACATTTAACCGATAAGTTTGTCAATCGAATATGTGCGTGGGTGGTGAAAAATGCCCAAGCATACAGCAGTATGCAAGCTCCACAAAGATAAAATTACAAAAAATGTGTTTTGGGGATCTAATATCCCCAACAATGAGTCTCCCCAGATTGTACAGATCGAGCGTTGATTAACATAAGTGTCAGGTACGGTGAGTGTTTATTTAGTAGAATGAAATGATGTAAACCCAGAGTTGAATGGTTATTTAGTGTATTTGGGGAGTGATAAAAATTTTCAATCAAGGAGACTTTAAGACTTGAGACAGCTATCGACGTTGAGAAAGGTGTGCCACCCCCATTGGGTCGGAGCAAATAGATCGTCTCGGAACAGTGGGATTGTCGCCCTCAATATTTGGAGACCTCATAGCAGCACTGCTGAGGGGGGAGTGATAAAAAAGGATGAGATGGTGTATTTGTCGAATTAAACTGGGTTAAAGAGTTGTATGGGGTGGCTTGATTTAGATGGTATCTACAGTCAGTAGGTGGGTTCCCAAGTAGGCCAACGTTTTGGCCTCCGTGTGTGCGGTGGGCAATTTTAGTCCTATTATGGGTAGCTTGGGAGGTAGTATGTTTCTGGTAAGGGTTGAAGGATTGCCCGATTCTGTTGCCAGGAGAGGTGTTTCTGTTGTGTGCAGTTGTGTGCTGGTTCATGGAGCTTGTAAGGTCCACACTATATGACTTACGAGTATCACATATAGGTGTGGTTCTTATCGAGTGTCGTTTCACGTTAGGATGAGTAGGTACTGCCAGTTCACTATGTTTGTTGTAGGGCATTCTTCTGCCATGAAAAGATGCATGGTTTAAGTTAGGGGTGCTGCAGTACTGGTGGGTTTTTACAGGGAGTTTAGTATTATTTCGTACAGAAGTGTCTGAGCATCTGTAGCTGTTAGCGCAATTCCTGGGAGGATTAATTTTAGGCTTCTTATCGAAGCAATACTGTGGCACTATTGAGGCATAAGTGGGTTGGCATTTTGGGGTAGTTGGGTGTTTGGACTGAGGATGAGTGGTTGCAGCTGCTTTATGTGCTGTCTTGTTCCTAGGACTAATGGTAGCATCCGACGTGCCTCCGTTTTTGGGAGGGGTAGTGTATGGTGTTTTAGGATTTATGCAGTGGCAAACGCTGTAGCTGCCGCGGATATGTAGTCTGGGTTGATTAGTTTGTGTTTCATTGAAGATTCGACGCTGTATAGCAGTCCTATCATGGATGATTCTAATCTTTTTATATGTTGGAATACGCCTTAGTAATGACTGACTATTGAGGAGGTGATTAGCTTCAGTGGTACTACCAAACTGAAATAGAATGAGACAGGAGGCTTTGGTGTGTGTTTTACGTAATTTTCTTCTTACATACCAAGAGTGTGACAATCCACATTCTTGTAGTAGAGTATTTCTAACAATCTTTACGTTCGCACTATCAGGTATATCATACACAATAACATTTCGCGTACATTGAAGTCTTTTTAACACTTCAGATGATATATGGTTAATTACTTTTTCGGCGTTTTTTATAACTTCGAGATCAGGATTTTCTGGAATATTGACTAAATATTTGTACGGTAATAAATCTTGGATAGTTTGGGTAAAGCTGAGTTCTGTTTGGCTGCTATTAGTGATGAGATTATTTGAATGTGTATCAAATTTTTTAAAGTCGATATGGTTACACACAGACGTGTTGCAGGTGTCTACCGGATGATCGCCTTGTGCATAGTTATTTGGGGGATGGAGTACATATCTGGGTGAGTAGTCAAGATCTACATCATTGGGCTGGCTATTGTAGGGAGGCTTACATGTACTCCGTGGACCGCTACTGAGGATGGCCGATTGTAATATATTTGAGTGTTTGGAGTCAGCCGAACTGTCCAAATACTGCTCACAACATGTGATGCTATTGTTTGGACTGGCAGATGGTATCGACTCTAGCGGCATATGACTGCTCTTATTTATATCTACAAGCGATATACAAGGTTGTGAAATGTCGTGCCCAAGTAAACGGTGCCCGTTTATTGTTGCTGAGGGAAGATCAGAGTAGGATGCAGACTGATCAGTGTGTTTATAAGTTTTCACATTATTCGCTTTAGTGACTGATTTAGATTTTTTGCAGGTGCTATAGGCATCAGGAGAGATTGCATGTTTTTTAGATGGCCGGGACATTATTGTAAGTAATGGGAGTATGAAGTTTAATTTAGTGAACAGCGACAGTTATAATTTGACTTGATACACTTGTAAAGTTTAATGGTAGGATCAGATCCAGTATTAGTTAAGAGCAAATATATTAACGTTAGTGAGTGAAGAGAGGTAGACAGAGTGAAATCTAGCGAATTTAATATATGGCATTGAGTCCCAAAATGAGGTGTCAAGTTTATAGAACCCTATTAGTGGTGAGTTATCTATCGCTAATAAATGTTAAATTAAAGGGAAAAACTAATAGGAGAAAAAATAATACCACGTGAAAAAAGTTACAACCTTCAAACTACGCGCATGACACTACAAGATAGCCTTTTATTATAAAGTAACTCAGAACCGTCGATAATTATTACCAAACAATAAAAGTGGGTACGGTATGTGGTACATATATAAACTGAAAGCCTGCATTAGTTAAAATTGGGGGTGTGTGTAGAGATAAGTAGTTTAAAAGATTATTACCATCTAAGATCATTATGGTGCTTTATGATCAAATGTAGGAAACAACATTTGGATAAAAATACTAACCAAAAGCTATGACAAACTCACCGAATCGGACAGGTAGTTCGGGAAATGAAATGAGTTTTAATACCCAAATATAACCTAGTGTATAGTATATAAAATAGTGAGTATAGTGTTTCATTATATACTATTATATATACTTTTTATTAATAGGGATAGATCTGATGGTTGAAGTATTTGAATTATAGTACGAACTTAGAATCCCAGAAATAACGCGACTAAATCAGGAAGTACTAGACAAGCACTAACGAATGTACTGTATTTAGAATTCGAAATCAAGCATTCCACAAGTACAAACGAATCATTGGTTCATTCAAACACCACATACACCACAGCTTAAATTGCAGTCTAAGTGTCTATAATTGATTGTACGTCTTCTTCGTAAGTTCATCCTCTGTCTGTCCCACAGTGTATCGGTTAGACTCTGTAATATATAGAATGTGCTGATTAGTATTGAAATTAACAACCAAAATTGGAACAGACTCACTTGGTTCCTGGGATTGTATACAATCGCCGTTTTGGTTGTGTACCTAAACCACTATCTAGAATTTAAACCACGGATTCCCCAACACTATCCTCCCCTACGAAATGATGTTGGATCTTCATATCCCCAAGTTATGAATAATTTGGCTTCATTTAAAACATATTTCTCACATTGACTAGAGAAAACATTAGAAGCGACTTCGTGATAAGGGTAAACAGCAGTTGATATGGAATCATCCGAATTGTAATCAAACTCGAGCTCATTCAGTACTTATGCTTCGCACTGTACAAGTTTCCCACAATAAAAACAAATGCATTATGAGGACAAATAATATTTGATAGATTATCAAGATTTGATTCTTCTGAAATGGTTTCCTCAAATTTATTGGGAACGTCATTTTACAGTAAAGGATCATTGGGAAAATCAGCATCAATCAAAACTACATCAGGTTTTAGATCATGACTAGGTTCATTCAACAAATTTTCCTAAGATTTGCAAGAAATTTCATCAGAAATATGTGAATCATCAGGAAAAACCTTATATGGTACAATAACATGAGAAATCTGATAGGTTGATTCACTAGAAATTGTTGTCTCACAAGAATCCGGAATTTCATTTGGCTCTGAACTGCTATATGGCTACACTGTCATGTGAAATCGTTGATAAAGATAAATGAAGATTAAAAATACTCAACTTATTAGAATCAGAATTACAAGATTTGATATTAGTTGCAGCAAGACTAACAGTATTACTACAAACTGTCCAATATCACCACATTTAAAGCATTTACAATTACGAAATTTACATGAATTAAAAGAGTGGAACCTGCCACATGACAAACATTGACCAAAATTGTGCCCATCTTCGTGAACTGCATAGCAACTCATCAATGAATTATCCGCACTGCGTTGGGATGACGTAATGTAATGGAGTTATTTATATCCTCATTTCACGAAATCTTTCTTCACCGCATTCAAAATTTGTATATCAAACACAGTCTAGCAGTACTTCCTTGATAGCTGCATAACGAAGCGAAATGAGCTTTTCCGGTAAAGCCAGAGATTTTAATAAGCTATATGCGTCTTTATCGATGAATGTGAGGAAATGTGATACGATATTAACATCCTCATCATCTTTCTTGGTCATAGCTCAGATTCGGAACCTTTCAAAGTAATTCTCAAAAGCATCAAAGTCTGAATGTATATCCAACAATTCCATCACAAGCTCCATCGCGACGCCAATGTAACGATTAAGAGTATTTGAATTATAGTACTAATTAAGAATCGCAGAAATAAGGCAATCGGATCAAGAAGTACTAGACAAGCGCTGACGGTCTATCTGAAAACAATCAACTATGTGATTAAACTCACTATGATTCGGGATATTATCCCAGCGTGCAATGAACGTACAGTGTAACGCAGTCGGACGTGACGAATAAAAATTACAGCCACAGCAAAATTTACAGCATAATCTAGTTGTTTAATAAAAAGTAAATTATGAAATGACAAATTCTATGATTACGCGAACGCAGAGATTACCGTTATTACACTGAGCGATACATTAGGATTACATGGATACGTTGCGGATAAATCCACCCGCACTGACCAATGTACCGTATTTGAAATTCCAAATCAAGCATTCAATAAATACGAAGGAATCATTAGTTCATTCAAACACCCATATTACTTCGTTTAGGTAAATCCATAAAGTTCATGCCTCCATAAGCTCGGTAGTTTGTAATCATCCTTTCATATAGCGAACTTCTGAAATTGAATGATTATTTTGTATATGGTGTGGAACACGGTTGAAGTATTTATGACTATTCTGAACACCAGTTCTTAGGAATTTATTTTCGTGCCTTACATATTATTGTATAAGAATAGTAACACGGGTGATCACAAATTCAGTGAATTCGGTATAATCCAATTTGCTGGGTTTCTATGTAACAGTGAATTTACTGAATTCAACCGTTGAAGTGAATATGTGAAGTTGTAACAGCTTAGGTTGGTTGTCAAGAGTTAATCTCAAGCAACTAAGCATATATCAAAACAGCATAGTTCAGATATTTATTCACTTCTTTATTTTGTTTAGGCGTTATATTTCTATCTATCTTATATTGCTTGTTGAGAGGTTTTGTTTGTCTGAGTAAAGAATCCCACGCTCCACTGTGACTGCGCGAAGATCAAAATAAAGACCTATTTCCCTACGAGTCTGGTTTCTTCTATTAATAACGCGAGGGTTACCATAAGGCACGAAAAAGTTTCGAATGAAATGGTAGCTTTTGATCGGGAAAACTATCGAAATCAAAGCTCAACTGCCAGATTTGAAAGACATGGGAGCCTAAACTAACGCAATTTCTTAAAAGACGATTGGATGCCGAAACCAGTAAACGTTTTTCGAATAATTCCGAAAAATGTTTATTAAAACTACCAATGAATTTTGATGCACTCATTAATTAGGTGTACAATGAGACAGCTAACGTTGTTGTTTAGATGCATCAATATTATATCAAAAATGAAGGGTACATGTGAAATAAGTCTTAGGGCATGAAATAAAGTAGACTCAGCTAAACGTTCGTTAGTCTAGTCCAAGAAACTTTTAGAGTCAGAAAGGAATTTAAAATTTCCGAATAAGAGTAAGGCAAACAACAACCGTCTCTTTTTAAACTTCAATCGATCATCCAATCAATCTCGTTAAGCTTTGACAAAGATTTCATCTACTCTAGGTGATCATGTTTTGCTGGATGTACCATCTCAGAATTAAGCCTCGTCTGACAAACGCTTCATAAGCCCATAAGGCACGAAACTGGTGAGCCCTGTGAAACACATATTTGATTTCATTGTTGATTAATAATTTTTTTTGGTTTTACTTTGTCGTAAAAGTAGACCTTCTGATCATCGGTAAACATATTCTGGTATATATATATATATATATATATATATATATATATATATAGTTTTTTTATAATCTTAAGGTATTCGTGCTGTAGTAACCATTTTTCGTGCTAAGTTTATTGCTATATTGTTCATATACTTCATGTCAGACTCAATACAAACCCAATACCTTGAGGATTTGTCACCAGCGGAGATAGACACTGTTATGACTACGAAATCCCGACTTCCAGAATTTGATCGTAGTGATCCTGAGTTAAGGTTTGCTCAACTAGAGCATTATTTCACGAGACATAATATCAAATCCGAAGGAATTCGCTATAGAGACTTGTGTTCTATACTTTCTCCTTCAGTCACCAAAGAAGTCCGTGACTTCATTTTAAGCTCACCATCACCACAACCCTACACCATTTTAAGGCGAGAGATCATAAACCTTTTATCATTATCAGACAGCCAAAGAATCCAAGGAGAAACATTAGGCGATAGGTCACCGTCACAGTTTTTACGTCACCTTCAAGTCTTAGTGGGTGATAACACAGTGCGTGAAGCAGTCCTAAAGCAAGGATGGATACAAGCTCTCCCATGCTACGTTCAACACTGTTTGGATGCACAAGATCCTGAAACCTCTTAATCTCATTTAGCGCGTATAGCAGATAGGATAATGGAAAGGGGTCCCCCAACTGGATCAAACACGATAAACCACACACAAAAAGAACCAGCCAAAGACTCAGTCATAGAGGAACTCATAGCGAGTGTGAAAAGTCTCACTGAGGCTGTTGCCAAAATGCAAATGGATCATAGAAACAAGAGTAGATCACCACAACAAACAAGATCCAAGTCACGAAACAGATTACAAATGTCTAGACAATCTGGGCAATTCTGTTGGTATCATTGGAAGTTTGGTGTCAACTCAACAAAGTGCATGCAACCCCGCGCCTGGCCCAAACAAAATCCCAGAAATGCGGGAAACGAGTAACCCCTCCCCAGGTCGCGACGACTGAGGAGGGGCGCCTAAATAGTCGCTTGTTTTATGTTAGAGACAGAAACTCCGGCTTGTGCTTTTTGGTAGATACGGGCGCTGCTCTCAGTATCATACCTCAAAACAAAACTGAGCTGGGGCGAAAAACATCCCCAGTCACACTCCAAGCTGCCAATAAAACTAAAATTGCGACGTTTGGGCAGAAAACTTTAACACTAGATTTGGGGTTCAGAAGGCAATTCCCCTGGGTTTTCACTGTAGCCGATTTAGGTCTGGCAATACTGAGGATGGACTTTCTAGAGAGATACGAGTTTCTCGTGGACACTAAGAAACGACGCTTAACGCTGAAAGAAACTTCGAATTACACAAAAGGCAAAGAAAGTCACATCACATCCCTTAACTTGATTCAAACTCCGCCAGTAACAACAGCGAAATTTCAAGATATACTAGCGGAATTTCCAAAATTAACTAGACCAAACCCACAGCCTGCCAAAGACAAACTAAAAGTAAGTCATAATATCAAAACCGAAGGTGCGCCTGTGTTTGCAAGACCCAGGAGACCAGCACCAGATAAGCTCAAAATCGCTAGAGCTGAATTTAACTATATGCTACAACTGGGTATTATCCGTCACTCTGATAGCCAATGGCCCCCAAAAGCCCTGGTACGGCTGACAGTGGGGAGAGTCCGCTCTCCCTCTCGAAATGCTCTCACATGGCCATGCGTATATAGCCCCTGCCAGGGAAGTCCTACTCACTGCCTTCTCGTGGCGGGGGTGTTGTTTACAAAAATTAGAGGACGAAAAGCGAATGTCCGGCGCTTTAACCGGATCCCAAACCAATAGTGCACATGGGCTCCAGTATCCTGCGCGAACAAATGGCGTATGAACCAATCGTTGGTCACCGGCTACCATGGGAGTACATCTCCTCACGATGCTCCACTGCCTTGTGGGTCAGACGTTCAGGTCGAAGGCTCGGGGTGTGGCCCCCTAAGACAACCACCTGCTTCGGTTTGGGCACCCGGGCAGTATCACAGCCCTCACACAAATCAATTGAGATTCGTGTAGCGCATATGTATTTGGTGCCTCCTTGTACCAATATCTATGTGTTAAAATAAAATAATAAATATGTGGTGGACCACCCAATATATTATTTCAAAATATTAATAAGGTTATCAGGTATCAATGAGTTCATATTGAAATATATCAGTTAAATGCGATAAATACAATAAAAATATAAGAACGTTACTTAATGCAGCTACTTGTGCGTGTTCGATTTGATCTGGTGATCCTTTACCACAATTTTGGTTCGTTTAATATTCCATTTATCATGATAATCCGAAGGTCAGTATGTGTATGTGGCTGCAGTCTATAAAGTAGATAACATACGTATTAATTATTATGAATAATATCCACTAAGCAGATGAGAATAACAAGGGTATGTATAAAGTGTATTTGATACTGTATAGCGGCGAGAGCCGTGCTAGTGTACAATGAACGGAAAGTGAAAACAGCGCGTATATATATATATATATATATATATATATATATATATATATATAGCGCCTGTAATAATTAATGTCACACACATAAACAAAAAGTACAACAATCTCATAGTGAATGTACAAGCTGTGAAATTTAACCAAAATAAATACAGATAGTATCAAAAACTGTTTACAAAATAAGTTTGTCATGCCATCTCCACATAGCTCCCCCCAGAGTGTCCGGAGGTAACACTGGTTATATTAAAAAAATATATATGTAAGCGTACAGTGTGTGCATTTATGTATAATAACTAGAAAAGCAATGCAGGAAAGTGGAGAATGGTATGGCATGTACATTAATATGATACGACGCTTTAATGTTAAAAAAAAATAATATGACCATACGAGTTATTACGAAAAAAAATGTGGTTTAATATATGCACGTGTTAGAAGACCAAAAGGGTATATTAGTTTTTATTTAGGAGATTGAAAGTTTTTTAACAATATAATGTACATTAACAGCAATTTGTTGAATTCCTTTTTCATTTTAATCAGTGAAATATACATAGCGTTTAGGTTTATTCACGGCTCTGCCGGAACGTGTTAAGCAGGTGGGTTTAACGGTCGGTTCCTGCTCCTCTATTGCTTTCTTGTGACCTTGCATGAGGTTTTGTTTATCAGTGATATTGTCTTCTTTGTCGAGTTGAGTTTCGTAGAAGGCTGGTTTAATTCTATCGGTGACGATAGTCTCCTTCTTTCCACCTTTGTTGATTGTGAAATGTTTATTAGTTCGTTTAATTACTTGATATGGTCCCTCGTAAGGTTGTTTCAGTGGCTTTTTAACCGCGTCGACGCGAACGAAAACATATTTGCACGTCATCAGATTCTTGTCAAGATATATGCGGTTATTATGCTCCCGTGGCGGTATGGCTTTTAGGCTCTGCATGGTTTGTAGCAGTCGACTAGCGAATCGACTCGGGTCACTTGGTGCCGATGTGTCCGTGTCAACCAATTGGCCTGGCAACGTAAGTGTTGTGCCGTAAACCAGTTCAGCAGAAGTACATCCGATATCCTCCTTGATAGTTGAGCGAATTCCCAGGAGTACGAGCGGTAATGCATCGCTCCATTTCGTCGTGTCAGCTTGTGCCATCAGTGAGTTTTTTAACTGGCGGTGAAACCTTTCGACCAAACCATTAGCTACTGGATGATAAGCTGTGGTTTTTATGTGATTTACTCCCAGTAGTTTAGCGAATCCCTGGAATAGAACGGATTGGAACTGGGGACCACGGTCTGTAGTATTATTTGAGGGAACTCCATAATTAGATATCCACCGATCAAGAAAAACTGCTGCTACCGTTTCTGCCGAGGTATCTGCAATGGGACATGCTATCGACCATCGGGTAAATCTGTCAACCGCGGTGAGGATATGAGTAAAGGAGTTTGATGGTGGTAATGGACCAACGATGTCTATATGAACATGTTGAAAACGTTTGTCAGGAAGCGGAAATTTACCAACAACACTTAATGTGTGTCTTTGTACCTTACTACGTTGGCACTGTAAGCAGTTTCTGGTCCAACGTTTTACATCCGAATTAATTTTAGGCCAAACGAAACGTTCCGTTATCATTTTAGTGGTGTCTCTTATTCCTGGATGCGAAAGTTCGTGTAACTGTCGGAATACTTGTCGTCGACAGGCTTCAGGTACAAAGGGGCGCTGATTTCCAGTTGATACGTCGCAGATTATCGATGCGTTGGAGAAAGGGATAGGTACCGGTCTAAGGATCAAGTTAGACTTTACTTTGCAGGCTTCTAGTTCTGCATCGTCTATTTGGAGTTTAGCAAGCGTTTCGAGGTTAATATCTGGTTTGCGTATCAGAGTGTTGATATCCCTGCGTGATAATGCATCGGCGACGACGTTGCTTTGTCCTTTAATATACTGGATGTCTGTGGTAAATTGAGAAA
This sequence comes from Schistosoma spindalis, assembly GCA_946903255.1. Classification (NCBI taxonomy): domain Eukaryota; kingdom Metazoa; phylum Platyhelminthes; class Trematoda; order Strigeidida; family Schistosomatidae; genus Schistosoma; species Schistosoma spindalis. The sequence continues at coordinate 4,707,837 of OX336420.1, forward strand.
TATAGTCAAGTTGCCTGGCTTCCCGAGGTGAATGGCGATCATATGATACATTAAAGGAGTAAATTAAAGGCTTGTGATCAGTCATTATAGTAAACAGACGTCCTTGGAATAAAAAACTGAAGTGTTTTACTGCAAGATAGATAGCAAGTAGCTCACGTCCAAAAGTGCTGTAACGTTCTTGTGCCTGTGATAATCGTTTAGAGAAGAACGCTATGGGCGTGATGACGTCGTTTACCCGTTGTTGTAGCACTACCCCGACAGCTTTCTGCGATGCATCTGTGCATAGAATTAGATTTGTCGTGGGGTCAGTGTTGAGGTGCTGTAACATAGTGGCGTTGGATATAAGAGATTTAGCTTTCTCGAATGCAGTTTTAGCATCGGTCGATAAGTTGAATATGTCGTTTTTAGTTTTTCTCGTCACTTGGTTGTCGGCTTTTAACAAGTCAGTCAGAGGTTGTAAGGTTTCAGCGCAATGTGGTAGGAATCGTCGGTAGAAATTACACATTCCAAGGAAACGGCGTAATGCCTTTAGTGAGGTAGGTTCAGGGTAGTTGATGATGGCGTCTACTTTCTCCTGTAGTGGTCTTATGCCTCGTGAGTCTATGCAATGTCCCAGAAACTCCAAGGCAGGAGCGCCAAAGATGCACTTGGAAGGATTAATGACGACTCCATACTGTTGGAAGCGATCGAAGAGGGTTTGTAGGTGCTGAACGTGTTCTTCGATCGACGCGCTAGCTATAAGAACATCATCGATGTAGACAAAAACAAAGTCGGGGCCTCTGGTTACCTCATCCATAAACCGTTGGAACGTTTGGGCTGCGTTTTTTAACCCAAATGCCATTCTCAAAAATTCAAACAAGTCAAAAGGTGTGATAATGGCTGTTTTGTCAATATCTTCAGGTGCCACCGGGATTTGGTGATATGCCCTGACTAAGTCAAGTTTTGAAAAAGTATGTTTTCTATATAAGTTAAGCGAAAAATCATGAAGATGAGGAATAGGGTATCTGTCAGGTGTCGTTTGGTTATTTAAACGTCGATAATCGCCACATGGGCGCCAGTCCTGATCTTTCTTTGTTACCATGTGTGGTGGCGAAGCCCATGGGCTGTTTGATTGACGGATGATACCCAGTTGCATCATGTGTTCAAACTCTCTTTTGGCAATCTGAAGCTTATGTGGGGGCAGTCGCCTTGGTTTGGCGCAGACGGGAGGACCAGTAGTAGTAATGTGATGAAGTATGTGATGTAAACTGCCTTCCTTTCGATAGTCAACCTTGGTGATGCTATCATATTTAGTTAAGAGGTCGGCGAAAGGTTGATTATTAGGCTTAATTAAACGTACTCCATGAATTTCGTAAATGTTAGCAGTAATGCCGTTTACGTGTAAACGTGTCTGATTGTCGATTAGTCGTTTGGCGCGCACGTCTACTAGCAGATTATAGGCAGTAAGGAAATCTGCTCCCAGGATTGGCTGTTTTACCTGTGCTACTACAAAGACCCACGTGAAACGTCGTCTGAGACCGAGGTCGATTATTAGTGACTGTTCCCCGTAAGTCTGAATGATTGTTTCATTCGCTGCTTGGAGTGTATTCTTGCTGGGGGTGATATGTTGCCGTCGGGAGAGGTATAGACGGATAATGCTTATTTCGGCTCCTGTATCGACTAAGAAGTCTGAGCCCGAAATTCTGTCCCTGATGTGAAACAGACGGCTAGTAGCATGGCCAGAAGCATTCGCCGCCATTACTGTCTGGCAGGCCAGTTTCCCTGTAATTCGTGACTGCTTGTAGGGAAAGTGCACGGCTTGGTACAACGTCGTGCTTTCTCACCATACTTCTGATGGTACCAACAAACGCCAGTTGGTCTTTTTGGAGATCTAGAGCGATGTCGCGATCCTGACCTTTTTCTAGGAATTATCGAAGTTGGTTTCGTGGTTATCATAGCTATCGAAGCACGTAGTGATTCAATCTGATTTGTGAGTTGTGCTATTTGCTGTTGTTGGAGGCTAATGACATTACACATATTATCTACACCAGTAGTTTGTACAGAATTAACAACTTGGTTATCTGGGTAGATTTCAGTTATTTTATCAGCCATGTCGGCTAACTCAGTCAGGTTGGCTGAATTAATAGTTACCATAAGAATCTGTCTGACATTGTGAGGTAGCCGTTGAAGCCAAAGTTGTTTGAGTATATTCTCGTCTAATTTATAAGGACCAGACAACTCTTTCATGTATCGTAGTAATTGGGATGGCTTTTTATCTCCCAACTCACAGGAGGTTAATAACTGTTGTAGCCTTGTTTCGTCTGATGCAGAAGTTCTCTGTATCAATGCGGCTTTAAGTTTATCATATGGGTCGTTTTCAGGCACTTGAGCAATAAGATCTCCCACTTGTGCAGCTATGTCTAATGGGAGTGAGCTTACAACATATGCGTATTTCGTAGTTTGTGCGCGTATGTTTTTGGTTGTAAATAAAGCTTCAATCTGACAAAACTACATCCTAGGGTTGCTAATGCCAAACGCAGGAAGATTAAAATCTGAGATAGCATTAATGGAAGTTAGGGTTTTATCTTCAGACTGTGATGTGGAGAAAGGATTAGCTGGGAGAGAGTCCATTGTAAGTACAAATAAAGCTGTATGGGATATTAACAGAATGGATAAGCCGAAAATAATAATAAAAATTTTAATAGCATAACAAATACCATAAACACACGCTCACTAATTAACTCTGGAAAACGTTGGGGTCACCATTTAATTGTGGTGGACCACCCAATATATTATTTCAAAATATTAATAAGGTTATCAGGTATCAATGAGTTCGAACTCATTGCGAAGCTTTACGACATCGCGACACAAGGTTATTTCCATGACGTCAGAGACAAGTTGATGAAGCGTAATCGACGGAAGCAAGAGCAGGTATGTACTAATTTAAAGTGATAATTTCCCTACTTCTTTATAGTTGCAGTCAACAGTCTTAACGAACATAACCGTAAGTTTAGCTTAAAGTACTTTTCTGTGTCTTCGGCCATGTTTTTCAGAATTCCTTTTAACTTTTCATTTTTTTACTATTCAGAATTCACAGGACGACTGTTTTCACTGTCAATAGCCGAACAAACGTTGCTGAAGAATGTAGTCGGTGTAACTTTGTTTGATGTTGTACCTAATTTTTAATAAACATATTTTCTTTAGAGATCTTGAATTCTTACTCATTGTCAGTGAACTTTCGATTAAATGCACATGTGTTATAAATAAGACATCACATGTTTCTTCTGTTGCAGATCTCAAAGCACGACGAATTTGGAATTACAAATGAAATGCTAAACGACTGATGCTCAAGCTTCCGCTATTATGTTGTAAAACAAAACGCTTTTCCTTTGAAATAAAAATATATAAACATATATAGCGCTTTTCCCATCCATTGCACTTTCGCTGTGGTTTGTTGGAGAACTTTTGGGTAGTGCCAATGGCGATTTTAAGGTTGGATAAAAAACGCGCAATTTTGTGTGCATTTATTTTGAGGCGTAAAGTAGACAATTAGGCGGATATTTAGGCGAAAAGTAGACAATTTGGCGGATATTTAGGCGAAAAGTAGACAATTTGGCGGATATTTAGGCGAAAAGTAGACAATTCTGCGGATATTTAGGCGAAAAGTAGACAATTCTGCGGATATTTAGGCGAAAAGTAGACAATTTAGCGACAAGGCGACAAAAAGGGGGAAATCCGCGTTATTTCCCCCAGACAGGCGAAATTTTGGCGCGTTTTCCCCTAAATTTCCCCTTTCTTTACCAAAGCATTTTCCCCTTTATTTCCCCTTTTTTCGCCTTTATTTCCCCTTTATTGGTTGATTGGGTCATATTGAAATATATCAGTTAAATGCGATAAATACAATAAAAATATAAGAACGTTACTTAATGCAGCTACTTGCGCGTGTTCGATTTGATCTGGTGATCCTTTACCACAATTTTGGTTCGTTTAATATTCCATTTATCATGATAATCCGAAGGTCAGTATGTGTATGTGGCTGCAGTCTATAAAGTAGATAACATACGTATTAATTATTATGAATAATATCCACTAAGCAGATGAGAATAACAAGGGTATGTATAAAGTGTATTTGATACTGTATAGCGGCGAGAGCCGTGCTAGTGTACAATGAACGGAAAGTGAAAACAGCGCGTGTTATATATATATATATATATATATATATATATATATAGCGCCTGTAATAATTAATGTCACACACATAAACAAAAAGTACAACAATCTCATAGTGAATGTACAAGCTGTGAAATTTAACCAAAATAAATACAGATAGTATCAAAAACTGTTTACAAAATAAGTTTGTCATGCCATCTTCACAAATAAAAGATAGCCAATGGGCATCCCCTTTGCATATGGTCCCAAAGAAAAACGAAGGCGATTGGCGACCGTGCGGGGATTACAGAGCCCTCAACCGTCAAACCGTAGCAGATAGGTACCCGATACCGCATATCCAAGATTTCACACACGGTTCACATCGTATGAACATATTTACTAAAATTGACTTGGTCAGGGCATATCACAATATTTCGGTGGCTGATGAAGATATCCCCAAGAAAGCTATTACTACACCTTTTGGTTTATTCGAGTTTGTACGCATGCCATTCGGCCTGAGAAATGCGGCACAAACATTTCAAAGATTCATGGATAACCTACTTCGAAATATGCCATTTGCACAGGGGTATATAGACGATTTGTTAATTGCCAGCCCCGATTTACAATCACACGAACAGCATGTACGAGCAGTGTTCAAAAGACTGGATGAAAATGGAATGAACATACATCAAAGTAAGTGTGTTTTCGGTGTTCGAACTCTAGAATTTCTTGGGCACACAATAAGGCCAGAAGGGATTACACCTATCAAAGTAGAAGTGGACACCATCAAACAATACCCTATACCTAGTTCTCTAACACAACTGAGAAGTTTTTTAGGTCTAATTAACTTTTATCGCAGATTCATACCCGGTTGTGCACAACTAATGCAACCCTTGACAGATTCACTTAAAGGAAAACCAAAAGAATACAAACTGTCTTCTGACGCCGTCGAAGCGATTAAACAGCTAAAAGATAAACTGGCTCAGGCATCTACATTGATGTATCCGAATTCTCTTTCCCCACTTGCTTTAATGGTGGATGCTTCAGATAAAGCAGTAGGTGGTACTCTTAATCAACTGGTTGAAAACGTCTGGAAACCAATTGCTTTCTTCTCGAAAAGACTCGCTCCAGCAGAGACAAGGTATTCTACCTTCGGGCGAGAGCTTCTGGCAATCTACCTGACCATTAAGCACTTCCGACACATGTTAGAAGGCAGGGAATTTATAGTCTTTACAGATCACAAGCCACTAACGAATGCATTAGAAGCGAAAGCCGAGAAATACTCACCGCGAGAAGTTCGACACCTTGACTATATATCACAGTTCACAAGTGATATCGGACATGTCAAAGGTCGGGACAATCAGGCTGCAGACGCTTTATCTAGATTAGAAATGAACATGCTACAGCAGTCTACAGTAGACTTCGAGACGCTGAAGCACGAACAAGAAAAGGATCCAGAATTACAAAATCTGCTTAAAACAAATAATTCAAGTCTTAAATTAAAACAGTTAACTTCGCCTATCGACGGTGCCCCCAAATGCCCTGGTACGGCCGAGAATGGGGAGAGTCCGCTCTCCCTCTCGAAATGCTCTCACATGGCCATGCGTATATAGCCCCTGCCAGGGAAGTCCTACTCACTGCCTTCCCACCAGCGGGGGTGTAGTTTACAAAAATGAGAGGACGAAAAGCGAATGTCTGGCGCTTTAACCGGACCCCAAATCAATGGTTCACATGGGCTCCAGTATCCTGCGCGAACAAATGGCGTATGAACCAATCGTTGGTCACCGGCTACCATGGGAGTACATCTCCTCACGATGCTCCACTGCCTTGTGGGTCAGACGTTCAGGTCGAAGGCTCGGGGTGTGGCCCCCTAAGACAACCACCTGCTTCGGTTTGGGCACCCGGGCAGTATCACAACCCTCACAAAAATCAATTGAGCTTTGTGTGGCGCATATGTATTTTGATGCCTCCCTGTACCTATACTTGTGTTAAAATAAATAAATAAAAAATCGACGGTATTCTAATTTGTTGTGACACGACCAAGGCATTGCCTCGACCTTTCGTTCCTAAAAGTATGCGAAAGTTGATATATAATAACTTCCATGCTTTGTCTCATCCTGGCGCAAAAGCTTCAACTAAACTAATTAACGCCAGATATATATGGCCGAATTTACAGAAGGATGTACACAAATGGGTCAGAGAGTGTTCGGCATGCCAACAATCAAAGGTTATTCGTCACACAAATTCACCCATAGGTGTTTTCTTGCAACCAGATGCACGTTTTGCCCATGTGCATATCGACTTGGTAGGACATTTACCACGTTCGGATGGTTTTAATTATCTTTTTACATGCATAGATCGATTTACCAGATTCCCTATAGCCATCCCGATAGCGGACATCACAGCGGAAACAGTAGCCAAGGTTTTCATGCAGAACTGGGTAACCATTTTTGGTACACCCATAGCAATAATGACGGATAGAGGAGCGCAATTTGAATCCGAACTATTCAATAACTTGGCTAAACTTCTAGGCTCCAATAGGATACGCTGTACGGCATGTCATCCTCAGGCTAATGGGATGGTAGAACGTTTTCACCGTCAGCTAAAGACAGCTCTTATATCTCACTCAAACCTCAATCAGTGGACAGAATTCCTACCGTTAGTTATGTTGGGAATACGAACATCTGTCAGAACTGACGCACAGTGTTCAGCAGCGGAAATGGTTTTCGGAACAACTCTGAGACTACCAGGTGAATTTATTAACCCTAATACTAACAGTCAAAAACTTAATTTAGAAAATTACGTAGATCAACTACGGGACCACATGTCCAAACTTAAGCCAATTAATACTCATGAACAATCGCGAGCTATATATATACCTAAAGGTCTAAGCAATTGCACGCACGTCTGGATAAGGTGTGACAAAATAAAAGCACCGCTTAGCCCTCCGTTTGAAGGTCCTTTCAAAGTCGTCTCAAGAAAAGATAAATATTTCATGATAGAAAGACATGGAAACACGGACTCCGTAAGTATTGATAGGTTAAAACCAGCTTATCTCGATCATGAACCACCGTACGTGTTGTTAGATCGCTTACCTGACAGAACAATTGCGGGATCGACATGTAAAAACGGTAAATCCGTACATGTGACTAAAACGGTTAGATAGGCACATACATCAGTCAGTCAAGAATATTGACAGTTTTGGCTGCAGAATAAAATCTAATCACGTACCTAGTAGGATCCTGCGTTTACTTAAAAATATTTTTTTCTCATAACGTCCCACCTATTTTATTTAACTAAAAAAAAATACTTTTCGATGTCACACTATCAACAACTCCCAAGATCTTTTACTTTTGATATATGAGTGTGTTAAAATTTTTATTAAAAGAAAAATACTGGATACATAAGCTAGGTATTCCTAAACAATTGCTGAGTGACAGTAGTCGAATTCATAAAGAGGGGTAAGTCACACCAGAGAACGACAAATCTCCAAATAAGGTGAGTGATGTGAACAAGCTGCGCATGTTGAACTAAACAATTTCTTAGATTTTACCAATAATAGTAAACAATTAAAAAGCTGGAGGCAAAGGTTGAACGAATTCCCTGTGAGCATGTATTATGAAACCACACAACTAGGCCTGCCAGTAACGGCGAATTCAAAAAGCAACCCAGGCGAGTTTTTTTTCGGTTAATTGACTGTGTTTGTAGTACTTCTTATACACATATTCACTTAGACTCGATATAGACCATATGAACTAATCCTAAAACGTTTTCGGTTGGAGATGTTTAGTAGCTTGATACGACCGATAGTACTATTAATAAGTTTTTTTTAAACAAAACATTTAGATCAAACCATGGTCAAGTACTTATTAAGGTTCTCATTATTTTTCATGTTGACGTAATTTATGCAATAAGTTGACCAGTTTTCCTGTAGCATGCTTTTAAATATAATCATATAACCCAGTTTATTGGCGCCATGCAATTTTTTTTTCTGGTATTTCCGAAGCAATAACCTGGGGGATATAGCACAGTACGTTACCTATTAGATTACTGTATTAGCGGCATTGATTCTACATACCTAATTTTAAACGCAACTTATAAAGGAACTGTTAAGTAATCATAACATTGGGCTAAATATATGACCATCACCGCGATGCTCATGTTCAACCAATTATTATTAGTGGTCCATACAAAATTCTGGAACATAACACTAGCGTTATAAAAAAAAGAAACATGTAATGCCAATAACTAATATATTTGTTGCGTAATTATAACGTAATACGGAAATATAACACTTGTAGCATTTCTATAGTATTATTATTAGTATGAACAAAGAACTTGCACTTTGACATATAAATCTGTTCTCTTGTCAGTTTTCTTCATATCTGAGCGACTAAGGGTCAACACCGGCACCATATGCAGTCGTACTTCTGCCCTTCTGAATGCTAGACCACGAGCTTAGCCAATAAACCACATCAGACCGTGGGAGAAAATGACTTCAATATCTCTTTACACTGATTAATTAATCATAATACTTATGAATAATAAGACTTACACACTTCTAAGGTGCAGACCAATTCGTTGCTTAGATGAATTGACGAAATACAGCTTTAATGTATCATGCATGCCTACATCAAATCCGAAAAGGGTACTTGACACAAATGTATTTGGTTCTCGTACTCTTCATAAGTGTTTTCCCTCTTTCACCGTATATTTTCCGTTTTGTGGAATACTCTTAGCATCCTTGGTTACGTACCTGGTTATAATAGGCGGTCACCATAGACTTAAGGTCATACATTGGGTTAGGTTTAATAAGGAATCCGACTTCTGGCAAGTTCACACGTTTATATATATGCATTCAAAAAGAGTATTTTTCTTGTTTTGTGTTTATACTTTTTCGTATACAAGATGTCTACACTATTTCTATTTCCTTCCAGACGAGCAATCTTTCCTCGAAGCGAAACACGTGAAACCGAATAATTATCAACTATATTTATGTATTTACATTTTGTGCCTTATTATTTTATGCAGGCAGTGGAGAAGTTCTTCAGGTTTTGTTGATTTTCATCATTACCTTTGAAGTAGACTCTTCTTTACATTTTACTAGAGGGCGACTCAAGAGGCAGGTGAGTAAACACCTGATAGCCGGACAGAGCATGGAAAAATCGTACCTCACCAACATGGTGTTGGGTAGCCCGCTCGCGGCACTTCCTCAGACATTCTTGTTCCATTTTCTCAAACTCTTTCTCTTGCGAGTACGTTGCAAACCGACAGCTATAGTGTAGTAAAAATTGCATGCTACAAAATAAGATGGCAAATGAAGAGACATCCACGGATCGATGGAGTTGTCATTGATTTGAAGTCACAGTGAGCGAGTCGATAATCCTCCCTTGGACTGCGGAAACAGAACTTAAATGCTTTTGATAAATAAGATAACGAACCGACATTCCTATGGAAGTCGATTCTAGGGGGAAGCTTGTAGTGACCTACTTTTGTCAACAGAACACGATTGGTTCGATGAAAACAATTATTATTATAACCAATTGTACCAGTGACTGTTTTACTGTGCTCGTTTGTTTAACTGTGCTAATAACAGCCATTTTGGGCTTCCATTGTATTCCGTTGCTTTTACGCGGTTTTTGGACTACGCACGTATCTTATCTTGCCGATCGCAACTGTACTCCTTTGGCACGATCTCGGTATTCTTTCGATACCACGAGATCGCCAACAAATATATACGACTACTACAATCATTTGCCTTCTGATATTTTGGCCTATCGGAATTTTATTGGTCTATTGGCAAGTAGTCTGTAGCGGTGTTCATAGTTCAGCTCAACTCGACACCACGCTACATTTGGTGACCCAAATTTTGGAACACGCCTCAACTTCGGTCAAATCTTCTGCAACTGGTGAACCTACATCTACGAGCACTTGGCAATCGCAACCAAACCTTCCAAAGAAGTCAATTTTGGTGAGTCTATCGCTTATCTATCCACGTCTGTCATATATTTTCATATTAATTTTTAATATACAATATATTTGACATGACGGATAACGATAAGAATAATATTAACGTAATAGACTCTGACGTACAGGTTATACACTTTCGACCTGTATCTTTTATTCCTCACGATCCCGAAGTTTGGTTTGCTGCTATAGAGTCTCAATTTGAGACCCGTCATATTACAAGCCAACGGCAGAAGTACACTTACGCTCTCGAATGTTTACCGGGAGACCATTTAGTAGCTGTCCGTGAGGTTGTCCTCAATTCCAATGTGCCCAATGTTTACGATCGTCTCAAGGAGGCGATCCTCAGATATTTCCTCCCATCGAGGGAGGAACGATTGAGGACGTTATTAGCACGTCACCCGCTGGGTGATGCTAAACCGAGCCACCACCTCACGCGCCTGCAATCTCTTGCAGGACCCACGGCAGCCGATTCTGAAATCGTTAAAGAACTGTGGCTCGAATCTCTACCAGCATTTATCCAACCTACAGTTACGGCCCTGCTCGAGGACGCACCACTGAAACAGGTAGCCCTCACAGCAGACAAAATTCTAGCTAGGACTGGCAACCGAGACAACTACGTAGTTGCCTCAACGTCGCGTCCGAAAGTCGATATCGACGACAGCCACTCCTCGGCTCAAGGTGATAGGGAAGGGTGTATTCATACACGTCTTAGTTTTCGAGACCGTTGTAACGTACCCCAACCCTACGTCCCTCGAGTCCGCTCACGCTCTCGAAAAGCCGTCAACACTCGCCCAACGAGGGCATCTTCCAAGCCACGCCAAAAGGCGGCTTCGGAAGCGAGTGCAGGTTGGTGCTGGTTTCATCGATCCTTCGGATCTGGTGCCCGCCGTTGTCGAGCCCCGTGCTCATACAAGGCGGGAAACTCCAAAGCCGGCGAGTAAAAGCGGCCGTACTCGCCGGCCCTGCCCCCCAGGTTGGCCGTTTATTTTACGTGCACGATTATCGCACAAACGCTAGGTACCTAGTGGATACAGGTGCCCAAGTTTCTGTCGTACCACGAGGTATCATCAAGTCACAAGCTACAATGCTTCGACTACGCGCTGCAAATGGCTCAGCCATTCCTACCTACGGTACACGACAACTCGCGGTCAACCTGGGCAACCGACGACGGTATCTGTGGACGTTCATCATTGCTGATGTTCCCACAGCCATACTAGGTATTGATTTCCTACAGCACTATGAATTGCTAGTCGATTCACGTAGGCTGCAGCTAATCGATACTTCGTCGAACAGCAAATTCATGGGCTTTAAAGCTCACACAAACGCGTACCGAATCCTCGGAACTTTTTATTCGCGTGACGATAAATTCCACGCCTTATTCGAGAAATTCCCCAGATTAACTAAACCACTCGAGGAGATTTCATCGGTGACCAATCGTGTGGTACACCACATAGTCACCCGCGGACCACCAGTCACGGCAAGACCACGCCGACCGGCATCGGACAAATTAGCTTTCGCTAAACGTGAGTTTGACAATTTACTATCTGCTGGTATTATTCGTCCTTCTCACAGTCCTTGGGCCTCTCCTTTACACATGGTGCGCTAGAAGGATGGGGTTAGTTGAAGACCTTGCGGCGACTACCGAGCATTAAACGTAGTTACGCGCTTTGATAGCTACCCCATCCCCCACATACACGACATCACGGCATCGCTCAAGGGCACGACTATCTTTTCTAAAATCGATCTGGTACGAGCATATCACCAGATCCCAGTCGCTCTTGAAGACATCGAGAAAACTGCTATCACGACTCCTTTCGGTCTGTTTGAGTTCCTACGAATGCCATTTGGATTACGGAATGCTGCTCAAACTTTCCAAAGGTTTATCGATAGCATAGTACGAGACTTGGATTTTGTTCACGTCTATATTGATGACCTGCTGATCGCATCATCAAACGTAGATGAACATTATCAACACCTTACGCTATTATTCCAACGTCTTTCGGATAATGGAATAGTAGTCAACCCAGAGAAATGTGAGTTGGGTAAATCAGAAATAATATTTCTGGGTCACACCATCAGACAAGAGGGTATTCTGCCTTGCGAGGACAAAGTTCGAGCAATCAAGGAGTACAACGTGCCCTCCTCAATCAAGGAACTGAAGGCTTTTCTCGGTTTGGTTAACTTCTACCGACGTTTTATCCCTCACGCGGCAGAACGGTTACGACCATTAACCGATTTACTACGCGGTAATCCACGCAAATTAGAACTGAACGATACCGCACGTACTGCATTCTCAGAGATCAAAACGGCTCTTGCTGAAGTTACACTCCTCGCTCATCCTGACCCATCAGCCACGCTTAGTATAGCGGTTGATGCATCAGATTTCGCTATAGGAGCCGTTATGCAACAGAATATCTCCGGTAGTTGGCAACCCCTCGAATTTTTCTCACGACGCCTTACTCCCACGGAGACGAGATATAGCGCTTTTGGTCGCGAGCTGCTTGCAGCCTACTGCGCCATCAAACATTTCCGGCACGCAGTAGAAGGACGTCAATTCATCTTATTCACCGACCATAAGCCCTTAACGTATGCCCTGCATACCAAGTCTGACCGCTACTCACCACGAGAGTGCAGACATTTGGACTATATCTCACAGTTCACGACAGACCTTCGTCACATTAAAGGCGAGTCGAACTATGTTGCCGATGCTCTTTCACGTATCCAGACGAATGCAGTTACTTTACCGGTGCTCGATCTTCCTGCTATGGCCGCCGCGCAAGCAAACGATCCTGTCTGTACAGAAGCACCACAATCTTCGTCCCTTCAGTGTCAGGAAGTACCCCTAGCTACTAGCTCAGGTACTATCCTATGTGATACGTCTACCGGTCTTCCTCGACCCATCGTACCCTCTACCTATCGCCGTCTCGTCTTCGATGCCCTTCATGGATTGTCTCATCCAGGTATCGCAGCCACATTACGTCTCATCGCTGCACGATACGTCTGGCCGTCCATGAATAAAGATGTTCGTATGTGGGTAAAGCAATGCTTACAGTGTCAACGATCAAAAGTGCACAGGCACGTAGCTGCCCCCATTGGCACGTTCGCTACGCCTGATGCTCGCTTTGATCACTTTCATATAGACATTGTAGGACCATTGCCACCATCGCATGGGTATGATCACATACTCACGTGCATTGACCGTTTTACAAGATGGCCCGAAGCTATTCCCATCACGTCTATCACGGCGGAGACAGTTGCTCACCGCTTCGTAGAACGATGGATAGCATTGTACGGTTGTCCCTCGACTGTCACGACTGACCGAGGACAACAATTCGAGTCCGCATTATTCTCCTCACTGACCCGGCTGCTTGGTACGGAACGCATACGCACCACCGCCTACCATCCAGCATCGAATGGTTTAGTCGAAAGGTTTCATCGCCAACTTAAAAGTGCTCTTCGAGCACACGAAAACGACAATTGGTACGAAACCTTACCGCTCGTTCTCTTAGGCATCAGAACGAGTTTGAAGGCAGATATTCAATGTTCCGCCGCTGAACTTGTATACGGCACGACATTGCGTCTGCCTGGGGAATTCTTCACACCACGGAGCAGTAATGATTTCGGTAAATCAGACTACGTCCATCGACTGTCTGCATTTATGCGAACGCTGTCTCCGGTGTCAACTCGAATACAACATCGACAGGTCGCTCTCCCTCGAGAGTTATCTACCTGTTCACATGTTTTCATACGAGTAGATTCGGTACGCAAACCTCTACAACAGCCTTACGAAGGCCCTTTTCACGTGATCTCTCGTCACGAAAAGACCTTCAAGGTTGATCGACACGGCCGCGTCGAGATCGTCAGCATTGATCGTCTCAAACCAGCACACGTCGATGACAGTGCCCTACCCAATAACTTGAGACTCAATGCTAGACCTACCAAACCTTCTAGCGAGATCTCTACGTCTACCTCGGATCCCACGCTAGATACATCAGAGACCTCGTTCTCACGTCCCGGTCAACAGCACGCGTCATCTGCACCATCTACGGACGAGACTTCCGTCTCACGTCCAGATCGGCAGACCACGCCACCCTTGACCTCGGATGAGATCGCAGGCTCACGAAGTACGAACGAGACTACCGTCTCACGTTCCGGTCGCCGGGTACGATTACCCGTACGCTTTCGCGACTAAACGCACAGTCAATAACGGATACGGTGTAGGATTATTCCTATACTACACGCATGCTACACTTTTCTTTTTTTGATTTTTTTTTGTATCCTGAGCCCACGCCTCCGACCATCGTCCATTTGATAACGTCGACTTCAGTCAACTTTGGCGAAAGCTGGTTTGGCCACCCACGCTCTAGTCAACGCACTCAGTCGATTATCTGGTCTCGAATTCGCCTGGCATATGCTTGGTAGTTATGGTCGCGTCCGGTTTCTTGGCTCAACGTGGTTTCGTCCTACGTCTGCAGCGTTTTCTGGTCCACATCCCTACGAACGCAATCTTCAGATTCTGGATACAAACCACTCTGGTGTGGTATGCTAATTCGACCAACAAATTCAGCACACTTCTGGTACCGTTCTGCGCAAAAGACTTTCGTTGGCAACTCGAGGATCAATGATCACTTCCTGTTCTGCCAATTTCCTCCGTCCTACAACCGCAATTCTGCCGATCAGTCCCACGAATCAAACCGCTAACTATCGAAAGTGTAAACCCTTTCTAGCGGGGGGCTCCTGTAGTGACCTACTTTTGTCAACAGAACACGATTGGTTCGATGAAAACAATTATTATTATAACCAATTGTACCAGTGACTGTTTTACTGTGCTCGTTTGTTTAACTGTGCTAATAACAGCCATTTTGGGCTTCCATTGTATTCCGTTGCTTTTACGCGGTTTTTGGACTACGCACGTATCTTATCTTGCCGATCGCAACTGTACTCCTTTGGCACGATCTCGGTATTCTTTCGATACCACGAGATCGCCAACAAATATATACGACTACTACAATCATTTGCCTTCTGATATTTTGGCCTATCGGAATTTTATTGGTCTATTGGCAAGTAGTCTGTAGCGGTGTTCATAGTTCAGCTCAACTCGACACCACGCTACAAGCTAATGTAACAGCTTAGGTTGGTTGTCAAGAGTTAATCTGAAGCAACTAAGCATATATCAAAACAGCATAGTTCAGATATTTATTCACTTCTTTATTTTGTTTAGGCGTTATATTTCTATCTATCTTATATTGCTTGTTGAGAGGTTTTGTTTGTCTGAGTAAAGAATCCCACGCTCCACTGCGACTGCGCGAAGATCAAAATAAAGACCTATTTCCCTACGAGTCTGGTTTCTTCTATTAATAACGCGAGGGTTACCATAAGGCACGAAAAAGTTTCGAATGAAATGGTAGCTTTTGATCGGGAAAACTATCGAAATCAAAGCTCAACTGCCAGATTTGAAAGACATGGGAGCCTAAACTAACGCAATTTCTTAAAAGACGATTGGATGCCGAAACCAGTAAACGTTTTTCGAATAATTCCGAAAAATGTTTATTAAAACTACCAATGAATTTTGATGCACTCATTAATTAGGTGTACAATGAGACAGCTAACGTTGTTGTTTAGATGCATCAATATTATATCAAAAATGAAGGGTACATGTGAAATAAGTCTTAGGGCATGAAATAAAGTAGACTCAGCTAAACGTTCGTTAGTCTAGTCCAAGAAACTTTTAGAGTCAGAAAGGAATTTAAAATTTCCGAATAAGAGTAAGGCAAACAACAACCGTCTCTTTTTAAACTTCAATCGATCATCCAATCAATCTCGTTAAGCTTTGACAAAGATTTCATCTACTCTAGGTGATCATGTTTTGCTGGATGTACCATCTCAGAATTAAGCCTCGTCTGACAAACGCTTCATAAGCCCTCATCAATATACACGGGCACATAACGAAATGTAAATAGGGCGAAAGATGAGCAAAATAAAAATATGTTTACGAATCTCAGAAGGATTTTACAAACAAGGCTAATTTACATCACTTTCAGACGGTAAACACACGTTTATAATATTAAAAGAACTAGTAAATGCATTTGCAAAACTCATCTTCTGCCATTGAATTATCGTTTTCCATAGGGATAGCAGCAATAAAGTTCTTCATTAACACGAATAGGTGTGGTTTGAATTCTGATGCTGGTAGAGGTAGGATGTCGGATCGCTGACAAATGTTGTCTATGGTTTCAAGGAGTGGTACTTTTGTAGACAGTGGTGTCACATCGAACAAGATCATAAACTTACTGGCAATATTTATATGCTTCATACCGTCAGCAAATCCGGATGAATCCTTTAATGCATACGTGTCTAATCGCTGACAAAATGGATCTCGCTTATCTGTTAACCATCGTGCAACTTTGTGATATGATGAATCGACCATTAACAGAATACCTTGTTTATGTGCTTATGGTAAACCATACATGTAGGACAAACAAGACCCACTAGACCGTAGGCTATTGCTAGTAAAATTATCGATCATCTTAGTCTTCAGGAGATCCCCGAGTACTTTTTTGATGCTTTGCCCAGTTGAATCCGTCAAGTCCGTGTTGCTTTTATCTAACTCGAATCACATGTGACCACTTGAAATGAACCACATCTTAGAGACATAATCTATTGTGTGCCTTATAACATCACCTGAGCCACTATCTGACAGTAATATCATCGTCGCCATTTCGCATAATTTTCCTGAAGTATCGGTGAGAACGATAGCCATTGATTGTCCGCTTGATCACGCTTGTAGATAATCTGACAGGCGTTAGACGAGTCACATAATTTCTTATCTTTATTATCATTAATTATTGTTGGTTGCCGTTGGATTGTGTCGGCTTGTTGTCCGTTTTCCGTGTGGAAATATAATGACGTCCTAGTCAGGTTAATCACGTGTTCTTGATGAGCTGTGCTGAAGTCTTGGAGAATAAACACTGAGAGTATATCTAGTGTAGATATTCGTCTAAGCTAAATTTACGTCCCGTTCGTGTAAACAAGGAAACTCCGACCGTCATAACAGTAAAGATGGTGGTTAAAAAGCCCCTATGCCAATTTATTCATTTAAAGTGGATTCTGTTACAACGGAATGGATGATCTGAAATCCTAATTGCAGCACCAAGGTGATCTTATCATATTATTGATCAAGAATATTTCAGTATTCCCAAAATCGCAGGTATTTTACTTTACTATGACCTCCGATTCTATTGCGATTTCAATAAGTGAATTTAGGTTTCATCCAGAAAATAGGATTGTTTTAAGTCCAAGTTTAAGCGCCATAAGGATATATCAAATAATGATTGTAAAGGGTGGGACGACGGTTCAAAACGAAAATGTTTACTACGGCGTTTCTGAACATAAAGGGTTCTGTAAATTTTTTCACCCAAAGAAGCCAGCCTATATAACATTCAGAGAAACAGCTGAATTTCTGACACGTATATTCGATGAACGATCATCAATTTTTCGCATTAGATACCAGTGTTTCCAGCTTGTAGAAAAACCAAAGGACGATTCTGTGACGTATGCAAGCGTCGTGAACCGAGAATGTAAGCAGATTCGGTTACAGGAAATGCCCTCAGATCAGTTTAGATGCCTTATTTTTGTCTGTGGGTTACAATCTGCGGTAGATGCACACATCGGAACACAGAGTTTAGCGAGGATCGAACAATATACCAATATCAGTCAGCAATCGATATCTGAAAAATGTCAAAGAATGGTGAATTTAAAGCGTTACACAAATTTCGTGATAAGGAACAGTGGAGATGTGGAAGTTAGTGCTTTGAGGATTCGTACTCTCAGCTTCTTGTTGACGATGCAGTGTCATTCTCGTAATGTTCACTACGTTTAAAAATGTTTGATTCTGATGTAGTAAATGTGGTCATGCTCAAGTATGATGTAAAAGAAGACCAGAGATTGCCGACCGTTAGAATAAGTTCTGTAAAGTGAATAAGACACGGACGTCACAAGAGATATCACACGATTTGAATGTTGTTCTGGCCAAAAATGGTGCTCGATTCTCGTCAAAAAGAAAGCACATAACTGTCTTTTTTAATGGTATACTGATTATGCTGCAAATTGATACGGGGTCTGACACATTATTTTCTCGAAAGACTCGACTAAAACTTTGTCAACCTCAATATCAATCTACTTGTTATAACGCTAAGTGTGCGACAGGAACTGATGTTTCTCTTCTTGGATAAATGTAGCTACTTATCACATCGTGTGACAAGACTGTAGATCATCAACGTTGATGACCTCTATCGAATGATTGGGGACCTACTCGAGTCAGTCGGGAATTGTGTGACGAACCAGCTAACGTCGAAGTCACACTCCACGGTCATCACCTTACGTGGATTGCCCCTTCGACTTATCAGGGTACTACAGGTGGTTTGAAGATTGTACAACACAAAAGACGTTATTACAGAAACATATAAGTTAAATTAGATACAAGCGAAAGTAAGACCACTACCGCATGGGCCAGTCCATGGCGTACGATTGACTGATGCACGTTGGTCGTCCTCGACATTGACGAGAGATTGATGACTTGTTCGACATTCAGTGATCTAACTGCCGTATGATTTGACTAGGGCTCAGTGATATTTTGCTGGCCCTACAATACTCACACGACAGATTTAATGGTCTTTTGAATCGATACCAAATATGTTGGTAGTCGCGAGCCGAAGATTGCCAAACGATTAATATAAATCCTCAGGGTATTGCCGATCTGTAAGACAAATGGAATAGAGTCGGCAGGAACTGATTGAGAAACAGCGTGTAAAACATGTTACCAGGACGTTCGTTGAATGTAAAATGATTAACCATAGAAATAAATGACGAAACATGTCATTTTAAAGTTCTATCAAGTTACGTTGAAATAGATACCTCTGACAAGTGGCTGAGTTCACCAGATGAGAAACCTTAAGTTTTCCGCAAGAGTAATGATGCTATAGTGATAGTATGATAAGTGTATTATCAATCAATGCCTATGATTGTACTGTTATTGGTTTGAAGAATAGTCAGACAGTGTCATTGACAGCTTCTGTTTGTAAGTGTCGAGTACTAGTCACATATATATTTAAAAGACTAACTGTAAGTATAGACGTGTAACTATGAGAAGAAATTTTGAATTCGTTGTGAGAAGCTATTTATCATCTTGTAGTCAGAGTTTGAAAAATCAATCACTTGTTACGATCAGTAAGGGTCGAGGAATACAGATCGAGAGAGAAGGTGTCACGGCGAAGTCTCTAGAAGACGATGAATAGTGAGTGCTGAATGTTTGTCCGATAAGTGAACCGAAAAATATCGAAAAGGACATAAGAAACCGAGAATGTCACACTGAACTCAGGTCAATGAAAAACGCTGTCAGTGTTGAGATAGTGGCGCCAATATCGTTTTCAGTTTGCAGGAGATTCTCTCGACTGCATGAAGTGATTATTCGAGCGAATGATAGTGTCGTCCAATAACTGATTCAACTAGACGGGTTTCAAGTTGTCGAGTAGTTGAACATCCAGTTGATGTGCCGAAATCATCCGTTCGATAACAGCCACGAGAAAACAAAACTTCATAAAATAAAGCACGAATTCAAGGTTGAATAGCCTGGGTTACTTTTGCTTCTAAATAATGGCAATTTGAAATGGACGGTAGTTAGAATCTTGATTATATGCAAGGTATTGTCGATTTAGTCATTGGATTAACACAGAATTGTAGACTAGGTTTGTGTAATTCCAGAAGCAGGAAACCCTGAATCCGGCTTTTGTGCTGTTTAGCATTCATCAGCAAGGTGTTCCTGTAATCTTGACTGAACTGGTGCTCCCTAACGGATTCGATCCCGTATTATCCACATTTACAGTCAGAGACGTTACCACTGGGCTATCCGGACTGCGACAGAATTCACGTAGAACTGAGATATATTCGCAAATGATTGACCAGATAGTATGCGATCGATCTGCGTTCAGAAGGACCTAACACACATCACATTGATCACCACTCAGTGAACAATCAATTGTGAAATCCAGAAGGAATTTAAGCCAAATTTGTAGCATTGCCTGATGAACATTCTAGACGAGATATAAGGTTGCAGGAAATTCACAGTTCGAACTCATCACAAACGTCTGTCATTCGTATCCTCTGTTTGACCATGGAATTCAGTAATCGAAAATTAGTCAGGCAGTGTTCAAGCAAGTAAAATATTCTAGTGGACAGTTTTTGACGGAAGATATTTGATAGTAATTAAGTAGAAAGATGCATTCACAATCGACGGATGATCTTGTCTCGCTTATACAAGTGGATAGGTCACAAACAGATGTACCTTCATGTTGCCTTGTGGCTACACTTACGAGTGCTTGATATTTTAACAGACATTTTACCTAGGAGCAACGAGTGTCCACAGTAATTGATCAACATAAGCGAGACAAATTGGGGCTATGTGTGAACGTAAAGGCTCGTATGTATGTACGGCAGAAAGCTAAACCTTTGTTCCTTCCAAAGAGGCCGGTACCTTATTCGAGTACTGATGCCATGGATGCAGGACATGAAAGAATGCATAGCTCCGGTTTTAACTCTCCTGTAAATTATTCTTCATGAGCAACACCATGCGCGTTGCATGAAGGTTGTAACTTTTTTCACGTGGTATTATTTTTTCTCCTATTAGTTTTTCCCTTTAATTTAACATTTATTAGCGATAGATAACTCGTCACTGATAGGGTTCTATAAACTTGACACCTCATTTTGGGACTCAATGCCATATATTAAATTCGCTAGATTTCACTCTGTCTACCTCTCTTCACTCACTAACGTTAATATATTTGCTCTTAACTAATACTGGATCTGATCCTACCATTAAACTTTACAAGTGTATCAAGTCAAATTATAACTGTCGCTGTTCACTAAATTAAACTTCATACTCCCATTACTTACAATAATGTCCCGGCCATCTAAAAAACATGCAATCTCTCCTGATGCCTATAGCACCTGCAAAAAATCTAAATCAGTCACTAAAGCGAATAATGTGAAAACTTATAAACACACTGATCAGTCTGCATCCTACTCTGATCTTCCCTCAGCAACAATAAACGGGCACCGTTTACTTGGGCACGACATTTCACAACCTTGTATATCGCTTGTAGATATAAATAAGAGCAGTCATATGCCGCTAGAGTCGATACCATCTGCCAGTCCAAACAATAGCATCGCATGTTGTGAGCAGTATTTGGACAGTTCGGCTGACTCCAAACACTCAAATATATTACAATCGGCCATCCTCAGTAGCGGTCCACGGAGTACATGTAAGCCTCCCTACAATAGCCAGCCCAATGATGTAGATCTTGACTACTCACCCAGATATGTACTCCATCCCCCAAATAACTATGCACAAGGCGATCATCCGGTAGACACCTGCAACACGTCTGTGTGTAACCATATCGACTTTAAAAAATTTGATACACATTCAAATAATCTCATCACTAATAGCAGCCAAACAGAACTCAGCTTTACCCAAACTATCCAAGATTTATTACCGTACAAATATTTAGTCAATATTCCAGAAAATCCTGATCTCGAAGTTATAAAAAACGCCGAAAAAGTAATTAACCATATATCATCTGAAGTGTTAAAAAGACTTCAATGTACGCGAAATGTTATTGTGTATGATATACCTGATAGTGCGAACGTAAAGATTGTTAGAAATACTCTACTACAAGAATGTGGATTGTCACACTCTTGGTATGTAAGAAGAAAATTACGTAAAACACACACCAAAGCCTCCTGTCTCATTCTATTTCAGTTTGGTAGTACCACTGAAGCTAATCACCTCCTCAATAGTCAGTCATTACTAAGGCGTATTCCAACATATAAAAAGATTAGAATCATCCATGATAGGACTGCTATACAGCGTCGAATCTTCAATGAAACACAAACTAATCAACCCAGACTACATATCCGCGGCAGCTACAGCGTTTGCCACTGCATAAATCCTAAAACACCATACACTACCCCTCCCAAAAACGGAGGCACGTCGGATGCTACCATTAGTCCTAGGAACAAGACAGCACATAAAGCAGCTGCAACCACTCATCCTCAGTCCAAACACCCAACTACCCCAAAATGCCAACCCACTTATGCCTCAATAGTGCCACAGTATTGCTTCGATAAGAAGCCTAAAATTAATCCTCCCAGGAATTGCGCTAACAGCTACAGATGCTCAGACACTTCTGTACGAAATAATACTAAACTCCCTGTAAAAACCCACCAGTACTGCAGCACCCCTAACTTAAACCATGCATCTTTTCATGGCAGAAGAATGCCCTACAACAAACATAGTGAACTGGCAGTACCTACTCATCCTAACGTGAAACGACACTCGATAAGAACCACACCTATATGTGATACTCGTAAGTCATATAGTGTGGACCTTACAAGCTCCATGAACCAGCACACAACTACACACAACAGAAACACCTCTCCTGGCAACAGAATCAGGCAATCCTTCTACCCTTACCAGAAACATACTACCTCCCAAGCTACCCATAATAGGACTAGAATTGCCCACCACACACAAGTAAGCCATAACGTTGGCCTACTTGGGAACCCACCTACTGACTGTAGATACCATCTAAATCAAGCCACCCCATACAACTCTTTAACCCAGTTTAATTCGACAAATACACCATCTCATCCTTTTTTATCACTCCCCCCTCAGCAGTGCTGCTATGAGGTCTCCAAATGTTGAGGGCGACAATCCCACTGTTCCGAGACGATCTATATGCTCTGACCCAATGGGGAGTGGCACACCTTTCTCAACGTCGATAGCTGTCTCAAGTCTTAAAGTCTCCTTGACTGAATGTGGTGTTTGAATGAACTAATGACTCCTTTGTACTTGTTGAATGCCTGATTTCGAATTCTAAATACAATACATTCGCTTATCTAGTAGTTTTTGATCCACTTAGGTGATTTCTGGGTTTATTAGTTCATACTTTAATTCAAATACTTCTAATTATCATATTGGCGTCGCGATGGAGCCTGCGATGGAACAGTTAGATATTCATTCAACTTCTGAAGCTTTTGAGGATTATTTGGAAAGGTTTTAAATTTGGAGCATGGCCAAGAAGGATGTTAAGTGTGATAAAATTGTTTAACATTTCCTGACATTCATCGGAAAAGAAGCATACAGCTTATTAGAATCTTTGGCATATCCAGAAAAACCTATCTCACTTCTTCATGCAATAATTAAGGAGCTGTTATTAAATCATGCACAGTGCACTGATTTTGAATGCCGTGAAAGCGCGAAATTGCATAAGATGATCCGTCAAAATGACCAAAAGGTTAAGGAATTCATCCTTGAATTGCAGAAACAAGCTATCAAATGTAATTTTGATGATCGACTTCATGTGCAACTGAGAGATCGATTAATTGCAGGAATTAACTTGCCGGGTTTGGAAAGAGAGCTGTTAAGAATGCCGAACTGTTCCTTTCAAGATGCTAGAATTACGTGTATTATTTACGAGGTAGTGAATGAACTTGATATCCAGTCGATGAATATTTCTAATACTTTGCTTAGTCACGTTCTTTTAACAGTGGTTCCTATTCTCGTGTAAATATGAAAGATATCTCAACAAGGAATTACAAAGTAAATCACAAAGCTGAGACCAAGTTTGGCAAATGTTTATCATGTGGAAAAATTCATTCTCGTAATTCATGTGCATTTCGTAATGCTAAATGTTTTAGATGTGGTAAGATAGGACACATTCAATAAGTATGCAAAGCTACTATTCATTTTGCCTCAAGTAGTACTAAATCTTGTAATTTAGATCCCAATAATTCAGCTGTTCCTAATGATCATTTATCTTTGCCTACTGTTTCGAAAGATAATGCTCATATTCAAAAGCGATTATATACATCGCTTGGTTCATGTCATGACTTTATTGTTGACACAGGCAGTATAGAATTCATTATTTCATTCAAGAACATGAAAACTATAGATCCTAACGTTGTGGTACGACCCACTGAGGTATCAATATTGGGGATTACTGGACACAGACTGCCTACACGAGGATGTTGTGAGTTGCTAATAAGAGATGATAATTCTTCGTACATACCTTGTGAATTTTTAGTTAGCGAGACATGACTGTCAATACTGGGCTTAAGAAATTTGAAAAGGCTTAAATTGGAGCTGTCTTTCCTAGTTTCTAAAGAAAATTCTGAGGCTTTACTTAAAGATTTGATATCTACGAGTGCTAAGTGCAGTGGAGGTACGAAGATTCAGCCTATAAAACTTCAAGTACAGGGTGATCCAGTCTTTCTTATAAGACGAATAATTCCTTACGGTCTTCGAGATGCAGTACATAAAACGTTAAACGATTTGTGTGCAAAAGGCATAATTGAACCGGTTCAGTCTTCAGCATGAGGTAATCCAATTGTTACGCCACTGAAGTCGGATGGAAAAACCTTAGAATATGCGGTGACCATAGATTAACATTGAACTCCCTTTGTTGAAGCAAACATGCACAACGGTAGAGGCTGAAGATATTCTAAGTAGACTTAATGGTTCTAAAGTGTTCTCGAAAGTTGACCTAAAAGATGCTTATCTTCAAATCCCTTTAGATCAATCCTCATCTATTTTGAATACAATTAACACTCCTTTTGGTCCGTTCAAATACAATATTCTTCCGTTTGGTTTAAGTTGTTCTCCAGCCAAATTTCAGGAAGTTAGGAATAAGGTGGTTAGTGATCTTAAAGGTGTTGAAGTTTATCAGGATGATCTCATTGTTCATGGTTCTGAAAAAGTAGTTCATGGCCAGAGACTTATTGCTTTATTGCGTCGTTTAATTGAGAAGAATATTACAGTGAATCCAAATAAGTGTTCATTTTGTGTATCTAATTTCGAATGTCTTGGATACCTAGTTGGTGGTAATGGGTTTAGACCAGATATGAAACGACTGGCTCCACTGACAAATGCACCGTCCCCAAAAAATCTTACGGAACTACGTTCACTAGTGAGTGCTCTTCAATGCTATTTCCGTTTTATTCCTAATTTTTCTCGTCGTGCAGATTGTTTATTTAATATTTTGACATCCAATTCACTTAAATGGGATGAGAAACAAGAGTCATGCTTACGTAGTTGTGGTGTTTGAATGAACTAATGACTCCTTTGTACTTCTTGAATGTTTGATTTCGAATTCTAAATACAGTACATTCGTTAGTGCTTGTATAGTACTTCTTGATTCGATTGCGTTATCTCTGGGATTCTTAGTTCATACTATAATTCAAATACTTCTAATTATCATATTGGCGTCGCGATGGGGCCTGCGATGGAACAGTTAGATATTCATTCGGATTTTGATGCTTATGAGGATTACTTTGAAAGGTTCGAAATCTGGGCTATGACCAAGGAAGATGATGAGAATATTAATATTGTAGCACATTTTCTCACATTCATCGGAAAAGAAGCATATAGCTTAATAAAAATTTTGGCTTTACCGGAAAAGCCCATTTCTCTTCCTTATACAACTCTCAAGGAACTACTTCTAGACTATGCTAAGTATACAAATTTCGAATGCGGTAAAGGGAGATTTCGTAAAATAATTCATGAGGATATAAAAAATTCCACTACATTACGTCACCCCATCCCAGTGTATACTCAAGATTATGCAGATAATTCATTTGGGAATTGCGATGCAGTTGACGAGGATGGGCACAAGTTTGATCAATGTTTGTGCTGTGGCAGGTTCCACCCTTTTAATTCATGTAAATTTCGTAATTGTAAGTGCTTTAAATGTGTTGATGTTGGACATATTCAGTCAGTTTGTAATACTACTGTTCATCTTGCTGCAACTAATATTAAGTCTTTTGATTCTGATTCTATTAATCTGAATATTTATAATGATCATTTATCTTTATCGACGATTTCAAAAGACAGTTTAGAGTCATATAGCAGTTCAGAGTTAAATGAAACTCAAGATTCTTGCGAGACAACAATTTCTAATGAATCAACCTATCAGATTTCTCATGTTATTGTACCAGATATGGTTTTTCCTAATGATTCACATATTTCTGGTGAAATTTCTTACAAATCTGGTGAAAATATTTCGAATAAACCTAATGATGATAAAAAAACTGATGTAGTTTTGATAAATGCTGATTTTTCTAACGATCCTTTACTCTGCAATGACATTCTTAATAAATTCGAGGAAACTATTTCAGAAGAATCGAATCTTGATGTCATATCAAATATTGTTTGTCCTCATGATGCATTTGTTTCTTGTGAGAAACTTGTTCGATGCGAAGCACGAGTATTAAATGAGTTAGAGTTTGATTACAATTCAGATAATTCCATATCAACTGTTGTTTGTCCTTATCATAAATTCACTTCCAATGTTTACTCTAGTCAAATTGAGAAAGATCATTTAAATGAAGCCACATTATTCATAACTTGGGGATATGAAGATCCGACATTATTTCGTGGGGGAGGATATTCTGAATGTCTATGGTTGAAATTCTAGGTAGCAGTACTTTCAGTACTCAACCGACATGATGATTGTACACAATCCCAGAAATCAAGTGAGTCTGTTCCAATTTCAGTTGTTTATTCTAATAATAATGAGTGCATTCTAGATAATGCAGAGTCTTTATCCAATACGTTGTCGGACAGACACAGCATGAACTTGAGGAGAAGACGTACAATTGATTACAGACACTTAGAATCTAATTTAAGCTGTGGCGGATGTGGTGTTTGAATGAACTAATGACTCCTTTGTACTTCTTGAATGTTTGATTTCGAATTCTAAATACAGTACATTCGTTAGTGCTTGTATAGTACTTCTTGATTCGATTGCGTTATCCCTGGGATTCTTAGTTCATACTATAATTCAAATACTTCTAATTATCATAGTAGTCTACTAAAGTTTCTTCAAAGTGATGCTGTTCTTCAAACTTACTCCCCTACTGTACAGTCTGTGCTTATCACTGATGCATCACCTGTAGGCGTTCGCGCAGTTTTGGAACAGGAGGTTAGATCAGTTATTTGTGTTTCACGCAAACTTACTGTTACTGAACAAGGTTATTCACAGACTCAGCGAGAAGCATTAGCTGTGTTTTGGGTTGTTAAAATACTTCATAAATATTTATTCGGAGAGAAATCCACCATTGTTACTGATCATGAGGCTTTAAAGTTTATTTATCATCCTGAAAAATCCTTAGCACGTTCCTTAGCTGCTATGGTTCAAGAATGGAGTATTGATTTGAGTGCCTATGACTATACGGTTTAGCAAAGGAGTGCCAAGCAAATTCAACATGTTGACTACATTTCTCGACAGTCATTACAAGATAAACCTGTAAATACTTCAGACTGTTTGTTAGTGCAACCTTTACCAGTGAAACGTCCAGATCTCATTAGAGGAACTCGTAAATACTCTGGATGTATAACTAATGCTATACGGAAAGGTTGGAATGCTAATCTGAAACGTAGATTTCCTGTCTATTTTTCAAAGCGGGATGAGCTATCCACTACTCCTGATGGTATTTTGTGTTTAAGTGATCGTGCTGTTATTCCTCCTTCATAGCGTAAATCTGTCCTAGAAGATGTTCATAGTGGACATTTAGGTGTTGAGAAAATGAAGTCCCTGGCAAGGCTCACATGTTGGTGGCCAGAGATAAATGCAGATATTTGTCGTACAGCAAGCAATTGTGAAAAGTGTCATAAGCTGAAAAATCAGCATTCGAAGTGGACTCCATGGCCAGTATCGTCTGAGGACTGGAGGAGAATTCATGCAGACTATTGTGGTCCGTTTCTTCGCAAATACTATGCGCTTGTAGTTATTGATTCTTTTTCAAAGTGGCCTGAAGTTTTCTTCACAACTTCACCAAATTCTGACTTCACAATTCAAGCATTAAGAAAGGTGTTTAGTCGAGAAGGGGTTCCAATGGTGTTAGTAACTGATAACGGCTCTCATTTTGCTGCAGATGCAGTCACTACCTGGTTAAATGGTATAGGGTGCAAACATCTGTTTACTGCTCCCAGACATCCTTGTTCCAATGGTCAGGCAGAAAATTTTGTCAGGACGTTAAAAACTGCCATTGATTCTATTGCTGCCTCAACATTTAATGAGCTGGAGAGGGGAGTAGATACCTTTCTACTGCAATATAGAAATGCCAGACATTCGGTGACGAAAGAGACTCCATCAAAACTATTAAAAGGAAGAACTCTTCGGTCGAATATGAGATGTTTGGAGTCTGCAGAAGTTACATATTATCGTGGCAATGATCTTCGACCATCCACGGGGATCGTTCTGAAGAATGTCGGGAAATCTATGGTGCGACTTCTAGATATCAATGACTTAAGTACACACAATCGACATGTTGATCAAATACAATTCCAGCAACCAGGTGAGTCTGTTCCGATTTCAGTTGTTAATTCTAATACTAATGAGTGCATTCTAGATAATACGGAGTCTTTATCCAATACATTGTCGTAATGACACAGTTTAAACTTGAGAAGAAGACGTACAATTGATAACAGACACTTAGACTCTAATTTAAGCTGTAACGGCTGTGGTGTTTGAATGAACTAATGACTTCTTTGTGCTTTTTGAATGCCTGATTTCGAATTCTAATTACAGTACATTCGTAGTTCTTGATCCACTTAGGTGATTTCTGGGATTATTAGTTCATACTATAATTCAAATACTTCTTATTATCATACTGAACCTCCTGATCACTACCCAGATACACTAAATAACCATTCAACTTTATCTTTCACTCTTAAACATACTTCTTTCACCAAACGAAATCTGCACTATATTTCTCTTATTAACCCTATTGATAATAAACTAAAAACGCATCAATATAGAGTCAACCCTCGCAATTCTTCTTTAGCACATAGCGAAACAGACAATCCACTGGGTTTGCGACATACACTTCTACTAGACAAACACTCACCGTACCTGACACTTGTGTTAATCAACGCTCGATCTGTACAAAGTAAGATGACACATCTACGCACCCTACTACTTTTAAACAACCTCTCACTTGTTTTGATAACGGAAAGTTGGCTGTCCTCCGATATCACAGACACATATCTACAAATAGACACCTATGAGCTCTTCCGCTGTGATCGAGTCAACAAGAAGGGTGGTGGTTGTCTTGTTTATGTATCAAAATATCTGAAAGCGGAAATCTATAACGACCATGTTCTCAGCAAACTTCTTGGTTCGATATGGCTTACTTTGCACGCTCGTAAATGTAAAATACTAGTCGGATGCATATATCGAGCTCCTAGTTCTCCTAGTTCAACTGACACCATTATAAGTGGGTCATTTGCTCAGGCAGCTTCGCTTGGTTCCACTCACTAAATTGTATGTGAGGATTTCAGCCTTTCTATCACCAAATGGACAACACATTCTGGCCCATTGTGCTTTGAAAACATTCTTGGGTTCTTAGACATTCAAGGTTGGCAACAACATGTACACCTGCCTACACAAAATCACAACATTCTTGACTTGATATTCCGTCATAATGTCACACCAACATCAATAGTGGTTGGCGAAAAGTTTTACAATAGCGATCATAAAATAGTCCTCTGCACCCTTCCGATTCTTGCCATGTGCAACAAACTAAAGACATTAAATACACGTTTCTAATATAGAGACTATACAAACGCTGACTGGGGAAACTTTCGATTTCTAAGAAAGCACTCTAACCGGAACAGTTTCTTTACCAGTGATAACCTCTCAGAAATATTAGAAATATTCAATACCCTATAAAATTTCTTTCAAAACAATTACTCCCTACACAAACCAAAATTAAAAATCACCCTTTGCAATGGATCAAGTCTTTTTTTATGAACAGATACCAAATAACCAAGATTAACTCTGCAACATCAACAAACCTGGAAACGGACTGAAACTCTCATTCAATGTTTACCATGGGAAACTTATTTTACCACAAATAGTGTTGACATTGTGATTTCTAATATATACCACAACCTGACATACTGCCTTGACTGCACTGCTTTAGTTATTGGCCATGTAGCTTATAATGCTAATAGGGGCCAGAATACTTTTAAGAGAAAGCTGAGGAAATTAAAACGCCGCTACTATGAGCACAATGACGTGTATGCACTTTAGAACATACTTAACTTAATCGACAGAAATGCTTCATCTAAACGCAAGTATTTTATGAATATAGAAAATAAAGTCCTAGGTAGTAAAAGCCCAGAATTATCAATACGTCGGTTTTTTAAATCCCGTGTGAAGTCAAATTCTCTTTCCATGACTAAATTCCTCGTAGTTAACGGAAGCATTGTTGAGGACCCCGATATTATTTGCGAAGTTCTCGCAATGCCACAAAACTGGAACTGAAAGCTCTATCAATGCATTTCCAATGCTGACATGCAAGACACCTATCGAAAATTAATTTTATACCCTCCTACATCAAACAGGCCACAGCCGCCCTGGAAAAGTCTTATGATGGTGAACCTGACGGGATCCCTCCATCATTTGTGAAATATGGGAGTAGAAAATTCCCACTATCTACGGAATATGGGACCTATCCATCTGTATGGTAAATATCACTTATCACCCCTAGATTCAAAACAGGATCATGTTGTGACATTGTTAACTATAGGCCAATTACCGTTGATTAATCAGTGATAATTCTTTACTTCAATTTTAGTAAGACTTTCAACAGTATCTCGCACAAACTTCTTCTTCCAAAACTCTCTTCAGTTGACATACAGAATCCCCTTTTATCTTGACTCAAATGTTTTTTCGAAGAACGTAGCCAAATCGTTCGCTTTGGATCTCGCTACTCTAAACCTGCGAATGTAACCTTCCCACAGTGCCCCCAAATGCCCTGGTATGGCCGAGAGTGGGTGGGTTCGAATGGTTCAAATGGTTGCGGACGGAATAGAAGAAGCTTTCGCTTAACAGGCTTCCGTGCCTAGTAGCAGGGGATCACCAATACCTCCAGGCAAGAACCTAGGTATATTAACGATAAAAGAGAAAGAAAATGAATTGGTAAATCATCGTAGGATACTATCCTTAGTCCTTAAGAATAGATCAAGTCGCCTCTTAAAGGACTCCTGGGAAGTTGCTTGAACTAGCTCAGCTGGCAGCGAATTCCAGCATTTGACAACTCTTAAGGAGTAGAAATTGTGTCTGCAGTCCGTTCTACTATGTTGTATCTCCAGTTTCTGGGTGTTACCCCTTAGGTTAGTGTTGGGACTAAGCTTAATTAGGTGTTTAAGAGGGTGTCCAGGTGTGTTAAGGATACTGTAAGCCATTAGAAGGTCACCTCTAAGACGCCCATACTCTAATGGGTAAAGGTCGAGTGATTGGAGGTGCTCATCGTAAGGTTTAAATTTGAGTCCCCGAACTGATTTCGTGGCTCGCCGTTGGATACGCTCCAGAGTGTCCTTATCCTTTTGAAGTGTAGGAGGGAATACTATGTTTCCGTACTCTAATTGGGGACGAATGAAACTATTGAAGATTATGTGGAAAGTTCTCCCGTCAAACTGACCAAAAATGCACTTCAATGTTACCAGTGCAAGGTTTGCTCTAGAGGCATTTTTGTCACAGTTGGCGTAAGACTTTAAGTCGTAGGGCACCAGAACTCCTAAATCTTTTTCGACTCGGGATACTACTAGAGAGGAGTTTCCTAAGTTGTAACTGTAATCTGCGACGTGTCGCAGATGGACTACTTTACACTTTGAAGTGTTAAAGGTAAGTCCGTTATCATCTGCCCAACTTTGAAGTCGAATCAGATCCTCCTGAAGTGCCTGTATGTCCTCTTGGTTGCGTATCTATCTCCAAAGTTTCACGTCATCGGCAAAGAGCAGTATGTCTGACGTTACCTGTTGAGGAAGGTCATTTATATAAATCAGGAAGAGGAGAGGTCCTAGTACTGAGCCCTGGGGGACCCCACTAGAACATTCCATAGCGTGTGAGAAATTGAAGTTTACCCTGACCTTAAAATGTCGATTTGTGAGATATGAACTGAGCCAGTCAATTAAAGGTGGTTTGATTCCCAATTGTTTGAGCTTGTTAATAAGACATGTGTGGTTAACCCTATCAAAAGCTTTAGAGAAATCAAGGTAAATAATGTCTACCTTCCCCTTGCGATCAACGATGCTTGTCCATCTGTCCACCGCGGTCAGCAGGTTCGTCATACAGGAATAACCCTTCCTGAAACCATGCTGTTGGGGTGAGAAGAAATTTAAGGACAGCAGATAGTCATGTATATCATCGTATACCAGGGACTCCATGATCTTTGAAGGTATAGAGAGAAGGGCCACCGGTCGGTAACTTGAAGGTTCACTGCGTCGACCTCCTCTGAAGATTGGTGTGATATGAGCCAGCTTCCAAATATCCGGTAGTTTGCCCCGACTTAGCGAGTGTGAGAACATCACGCTAAGCGGTGTTGCCAGGATTGAAGCTGCTTCCCTCAGTATAGCAGAGTGGACCATATGTGGACCAGGAGAAGTGTCTGTTCTTAGGTGTTGTAGTTTACGGAACACCAAGTCAGCGCTCAGTTTCACTACGGAAAGTCCTGTGCAGTTGCAGACAGAGCCGACATCAGTATAGTTGATGTGGGTCGGCTGAAATGTCCGGGAGTATTGCTCAGCCAGAAGGTTA
Organism: Schistosoma spindalis; assembly: GCA_946903255.1. Classification (NCBI taxonomy): domain Eukaryota; kingdom Metazoa; phylum Platyhelminthes; class Trematoda; order Strigeidida; family Schistosomatidae; genus Schistosoma; species Schistosoma spindalis. Next base: position 4,740,590 of record OX336420.1, read on the forward strand.
GCGGCGTCACCGTCATTATCTGTCGGGCCGTTAGGACCTAGCAGTTGAGAAACTCCAGTTTTGGCTTGACGAAGAGAGGCTGCGTAACGGAATAAGCTTTTCGGATTGGAAATAAATTTATCCATAAGCTTTAACTGGTACTGAAGCCTGTCTTCTCTTATAGCCTTCGTACATATGTTCCTTATATGTTCGTATTGCCTGTGCTCGCCGTTGTTGTTGGTTCGATTGTATTCTGCCCAACAGTGCCTATTACGGCTTAGCAAACGAAGAGTGCGTTTTTTGATGATTGTAGGTTGCTTGTGCCTTTTGGGGACCGTTTGAGGAACTGACTGCTTAGTAGCACATGAGAGCGTGTGCAGTAAGGAGTCCCAATGAGCATCCACATCAAGTTGAGGGTGAACTTCCCAATCCACCTGTTGTAGATAGTCCTGTAGAGCTGACGCATTCAAACGTTTGGGTTCGCCCTCCCGCTCAAAATACTCTCACACGGCCACGCGTATACAGCCTCTGCCAGCGAAGTCCTACTCACTGCCTTCTCGTGGCGGGGTTGTTGTTTACGAAAATGAGAGGACGAAAAGCGAATGTCCGGCGCTATAACCGGATCCGAAATCAATGGTGCTGGCGTTGGTGTCGCACTAAGCGCTAGAGCTGAGGCAGCACTAATCGACTGGATCCCCATTAACAGTCGGCTATGTGCTGTTAGATTAGAAAGTTCCATCAAATTGAGAAGAAATCGGCGTGAGAAACGATGTCTTTTCGTCATCTCTGCCTATGCCCCGACAGATTGCAGCCCGGATGCAATTAAGGATGAGTTCTACCATCAGTTTACTGTTCTTCTCCAGAAAGTGCGTTCGACAGATATTGTAGTATTAGCCGGAGACTTGAATGCTCAGGTCGGGTGTCTAGGCACAGGATAGAGTCGTTTAGGTGGCCTATGAGGACTCGTTGGTCGCAGGACAGATAACGGGGAACGTCTACTGCAACAATGCACAGACCACAACCTGTTTCTGGCTAGTACCAACTTTCGGCACAGTCATCGCCGATGTGCCACCTGGCGTCCGCCTTCTGCATCTCAAGCCTGGACTCAGATTGATCATGTCGCGATCAGCTACCGCTGGCGTGGTTGTGTACAAGACTGCCGCTCCTTTCGAAGTACCTATCTGGAATCTGATCATGCTCTGGTCTGCGCCAATCTCACCTTACTTTCCAGTGGACAACGAAGTGACGGCCACCAAAGGATTGATGTTAGCAAGCTGGCTGCAACTTCTGTTTCTAGTAAGTACCGAACCGAGCTAGCTGCTAGGCTAGCTACCATTCCACCGAAAAGTATAGATGAGCATTGGTTGCAATTGCATGACGCCATGAAAATGGCGGGTACAGTCTGTTGTGGGTTCGCGAAACGTCCCGCTTACAAGCACTGGTTTTCTTCTGGTTCCTTACAACTGATTGAAGCCCGTCGGTCTACTCCGGATGACCGTGAGTTTGACCACAAACGAAGGATGTTACGTAATGAAATCGGGCAAAGTTTGCGTAAGGACCGAGAAACCTGGTGGTCGGAGCGTGCTAATGAGCTGGAAGCAGCAGCTACATCTGGTAATTACCGGAAGCTCTTCCAACTCATCCGAGCCACTGGCAGCAAGAAGTCTGGTGTGAACGAAACAATCTGCGAAGATGACGGAACGCCAATCACTAACATCCATCGACGTCTTGGACGTTGGGCAGAATCCTTTGGAGGGCAGTTCAACTGGCCTGCTGCTCCGGCAACATTGGTCAGACTGTCCTGCTCTCCATGGCCGGTGACGACTGATCCACCAAATGAGGCGGAAGTCCGCGAGGAACTCCAACTCTTGAAACACTACAAATCACCGGGCCCAGATGACTTACCTCCGGCTCTTTTTGAAGATGGTGGTGACTTTCTGACTAAGCAGCTGAAGACTTTGTTTACAAAGGTCTGGGGACTAGAGAGTGTACCAACGTCATGGAATGAGTCGATAGTTGTCCCTGTCTTTAAAAATGGTTCACGTCATTCCTGTAACAACTATCGGGGGATAAGTCTACTTCCAATTGCGTCCAAGCTATTGGCTTCCATTATACTTGGTAGGTTGTTCAAAACCCGAGAAGGATTGACTCGCGAGGCGCAGGCTGAGTTTCGTTCTGGTCGAGGATGTATTGATCATATCTTCACCCTCCGCCGAATGTTAGAACACCGACATACTTATCAAAGGCCAACAATCGTAGGGTTTCTTGATATCGAGCTGCCTTCAATTCGTTGGACAGAACTGTTCTCTGGGATTGTCTATTGAAGAAGGGTGTGCCTGAGAAGTTTATTAACATCCTGAAAGCATTATACACAAACACCTCAGGCAGAGTGAGGGCATACAACCACGTTTCTCCATTGTTCCATTCTAGCAGTGGGGTTAGACAGGGTTGCCCAATCTCACCATTCCTCATCAGCTTTGCCATCGATGACATTCTGGATACAGCTCTGATGGATGTAAGTAATGGTTGTGTGGATCTGTTGCCTGGAGAAAGACTTCTCGACCTTGAGTATGCGGATGATATTGTCTTACTGTGCGAGAATGCCCAAGCTATGCAATCCGCACTTAATCAGTTGGCAATAAATGTCCGTGGGTATGGTATGTGCATTGTATCTTCGAAGTGCAAAGTACTTCTACAAGACTGGCAGGATTCTAATCCTGTACTCACTCTGGATGGTGAGCAGATAGAAATAGTCGAGGAGTTCGTGTATCTGGGTAGCTGCATAAGTGATGGTGGTGGCGTGAGTGATGAGATCAATGCACGTATAGTGAAAGCCAGAGCGGTTAATGTCAATCTGGGCCATCTTTGACGCCTTCGTGATGTTAGTCTGGCTGTAAAAGGTCGGATCTACAACGCGTCGGTGAGAGTAGTTTTGCTCTATGCTTGTGAAACCTGGCCTCTCCGAGCTGAGGATGTTAGACGACTCTCTGTGTTTGATCATCGTTGTCTCCGAAGGATTGCTGACATCCAGTGGCAACACCATGTTAGTAATGCGGAGTTTCGGCATCGTGTGTTCGGGCACAGAGACGATAATTCCATTGGTGTCACCATCTTGAAACACCGACTTCGGTGGCTTGGACATGTTCTACGAATGTCGTCCCAGAGAATTCCTCGTCGTGCATTATTTGCCGACTCTGGGACTGGTTGAAAAAAGCGGAGAGGTGGTCAGTATATGACATGGTGTCGTGGTACGAAAGAAAGCTGCAAAGGGCTAGCTTCTGTTGGTCCTTCACAACTCCCTGGCTGGGGTTCCAGAGACGGTGTAACACAGTGGCTAGAGACGTTATCAGATATGGCTCAGGATAGAAGCCAATGGCGATCCTGCTGTAACCTTCTTTTACTTTCTTCATAAAAAAAGTGGTTGCCTCTTCCTTAACTGAAAGATTTTTTCTGATTGTACCTTTCCGTTTCCCCCATTGCTGTTCTCTCTCTCTTTTTCTCCTTTCTCTTCAAATTATCATTGTTTTGTGTGGCGCATATATATTTGGTGCCCCCTTGTACCAATATTTATGTGTTAGAATAAATAAAATAAATATGTAACCGGTGGGTTTATACAAGGAAGTATGACTGGTTCATCACTCCATCTCCTTTTTATCAATGACCCAATAAAATCTATTTAAAAAATAATGGGCTCGAATAACTTCGACAAAAAAGAGAGACAGCCATTTGTGTATCGGAATACTGTTTTTAGCACTATATTTTATAACTACACATAGTCGCATACTCTCAATTTCTTTCTGAAACACCTTCATTTATACATTACTTTATCCACTCATACCTTGTTTACACTTATATTTTCTAACATATTAGAATGCTTTTGCTTGATAAATACTTTATTAAAAGAGAATCAGATCAAGTAGTCATACCTTAACTATTCCTTCGAGAACATTGTCTGTTCTGCTTTTCGTCCTTTCTTTATCCTACACTTTTTTCAGCCCCCTTAAGATATGCCACTGAAAACAGACATGGAACGGGTGATTTCTACGGTCGAAGTTGAGAAATACAGATCGAAAATTCGGGAAAACTTCTTCCTCATCAAGTGTGCAATAATATGGAAGTCTTTTCTCCGAAATACGCATGGCAGATGAATTACATACGTTTGTAAAACTGCTTGATCAAGTCCCTCACTTTCACTGATCTACACGTACGAACAAATCTGCGTCAGACTCAGACATTATAGGCTCCCTACATGTCTAGTCCAAAATGGACCTCAAGTTCAGTTTGTCTTATTTTTCCTACTTTGCAGTTGTATTAGTTACTTTTCCCATTCTATTTCTTCACTTGAAGTCGGCAGGTAACTCACTGGACCTATCGATACTGTTCGACTAAACTCGGTCGCCTAGGGACACTCGCTACTACCATAAAAAGTCAAGAAAACCGAACAATCGACTGCCTACTACCAGTCGACCTGCATCTTTGGAGCCTGTTACCCATTTAACTGGTTAGGACAACACAAAATAACATCAGCACCAAGTTAGTGTGAGTCTCTTCTTGTTTATTGCTTATTAGCTTTTTACTCTTCTGCACACCATGTTGACTAGCAATTAATATTATTCCTCCACTCGTTACCTTGTCTACAACCCATATACTTCTATACTTTTCCGCCCACTTTAATAAACTACTATCCTACATTACACCCCTCTTAATGCTTATACTCTGATTGGCAAACTATACTTTATACTATAGTCAATCAAAGCACTGCATCGATGCCTTAGCCACAGTTCATAATTTGTAACTGCCTGATAAGCTTGTAAAATGGTACTTATAGAAATAGTGTTTTCCAACAGGATGTGAAACACAGAGGATTGTGTGAGGTATGATATATATCCAAAAATAAGCTTAAATGAGCCTAACATCACAAAAGGAGGGAGGGTAGAGTTACTGATCAGCAAGCATTGATGGTTAGGGTGATAACTCCAATCCATTCATGTTTATGGGGCAGAACGTTTTGCATGTATCAGGCTTTTTATGACTGAGAATAAGTCAATCAATCTGTGATATAGATTGTCTTCCTACGCTCACCACTCAGACTCATGTTTCCAATTTTATACTGGATTGGTTATTCTACTAAGACAACCTATAACCTGCTAACTCGGACTCTTAGCCTAGGATTGTGTGATTGGCACCGGATAGACGAAAAAGAAAAAAAACAAAAAAATGTCCTAAAGACTTGTGAGTTACTCAATGTTTTATTTTTTTACCCTGAAAGTTTTACAATTTTACGCTCTTTCATATCCTTTGATTTGCTATTAGTCCTTACCATCTCTTAACCACATATAGTTTGACCAGTTTCTTATAGCTTATAGTATTAGTTATCTTCATAGCAGTGTGATATATCTAACCCCTAATACAAATGCTTTAGCCATCTGATTTGCTTGCAACGTGGAACTAGTACAGACAGTGTATTCCAGCTATGGGCTTTGATTAAAGCACTGTTCATGCTAACCATAAGCCTAAGAGAGCCTAACATCACAAGAGGAGGGAAGGTGGCGTTACTGACTAGCAAACATGATGGTGAGGAGATAACTTCGATCCACCCATGTCTGTGCGGCAGAACATTTTGTCTAATTACGGATCCTTATGGTCTAGTTGAATGTAACGAACTAATAGGATTTATGCTGATTTATTACGCAAAACACCTCTTTAAATCGCGTTTAAAACGCTTAATCGGTTTTAATTCGCACTGAGTAATTCTACTGCAAACAAACTAGAAAGTTCGCTAAAAACGAAGTCCGCTCAAGACCCAATAAAATCTATTTAAAAAATAATGGGCTCGAATAACTTCGACAAAAAAGAGAGACAGCCATTTGTGTATCGGAATACTGTTTTTAGCACTATATTTTATAACTACACATAGTCGCATACTCTCAATTTCTTTCTGAAACACCTTCATTTATACATTACTTTATCCACTCATACCTTGTTTACACTTATATTTTCTAACATATTAGAATGCTTTTGCTTGATAAATACTTTATTAAAAGAGAATCAGATCAAGTAGTCATACCTTAACTATTCCTTCGAGAACATTGTCTGTTCTGCTTTTCGTCCTTTCTTTATCCTACACTTTTTTCAGCCCCCTTAAGATATGCCACTGAAAACAGACATGGAACGGGTGATTTCTTCCTGCACCATCAATAAAGCCTCAGATATTCCAAAGAGATATAAGGTTGGGATTTCTAGAAGCCCCCAACTTTGATGGTTTTATTCTCGACCATCAGTTGCACGTTGCAACGCAACATTCATGAAGCGCGCCAAGTGTGTACTATGTAGACAATCCAACATGGACCCAACTTGGTAGACAAATGGTGCAAACACTGGAGGTTGGAGCTGAACATAGAAAAATGTGGCTGGCTATGTATCTCTTAAAATAGAGCTAACACTTAACAGCGATCCACTGCCCAGACTGGCATCAGTAACTGACCTAGGGGTACACTACTCACACAGTCTTAATTTCTCTGAACACATCTCAGCCAAAGCATCTAAAATGTGAAAATTGCTTGGCTTCATTCTCCGTAATTTTTATCAAAATGAATCTAAAATTCTTCTTTATAAGGTTTGTATAAGACCTATCTTTGAATATTGCTCGTTCTTACTTTCCAACCTACGCCTATCTGATATACTAAAGGTGAAAGGAATACAATGAGACTCCACCCGCAAAATACTTAAGACTGAATCAGTCGTTGACTACAGTTCCCGATGACAAATCCTAGGAACAGAACCCCTTTGGAAGAGAATGCTTAGGTCCAGTTTGATTCTCTACTTCAAATTACTCAAAAATCTTACTTATTCAACATGTAATATAGTTCTTGCCCGAAATTCACATGAATATGTTCTTCGAAACAAAGTATCTACGGTTAAAGTTGAGAAATACAGATCGAAAAACTCGGGAAAACTTCTTCCTCACCAAGTGTGCAATAATATGGAAGTCTTTTCTCCGAAATACGCATGGCAGATGAATTACATACGTTTGTAAGGCTGCTTGTTCAAGCCCTCATTTGCACTGATCTAACACATACGAACAGATCTGCGCTACACTCAGATATCATAGGCTCTCTACATGTCTAGTCCAAAATGGACCTCAAGTTCAGTTTGTCTTATTTTTCCTACTTTGCAGTTGTATTAGTTACTTTTCCCATTCTATTTCTTCACTTGAAGTCGGCAGGTAACTCACTGGACCTATCGATACTGTTCGACTAAACTCGGTCGCCTAGGGACACTCGCTACTACCATAAAAAGTCAAGAAAACCGAACAATCGACTGCCTACTACCAGTCGACCTGCATCTTTGGAGCCTGTTACCCATTTAACTGGTTAGGACAACACAAAATAACATCAGCACCAAGTTAGTGTGAGTCTCTTCTTGTTTATTGCTTATTAGCTTTTTACTCTTCTGCACACCATGTTGACTAGCAATTAATATTATTCCTCCACTCGTTACCTTGTCTACAACCCATATACTTCTATACTTTTCCGCCCACTTTAATAAACTACTATCCTACATTACACCCCTCTTAATGCTTATACTCTGATTGGCAAACTATACTTTATACTATAGTCAATCAAAGCACTGCATCGATGCCTTAGCCACAGTTCATAATTTGTAACTGCCTGATAAGCTTGTAAAATGGTACTTATAGAAATAGTGTTTTCCAACAGGATGTGAAACACAGAGGATTGTGTGAGGTATGATATATATCCAAAAATAAGCTTAAATGAGCCTAACATCACAAAAGGAGGGAGGGTAGAGTTACTGATCAGCAAGCATTGATGGTTAGGGTGATAACTCCAATCCATTCATGTTTATGGGGCAGAACGTTTTGCATGTATCAGGCTTTTTATGACTGAGAATAAGTCAATCAATCTGTGATATAGATTGTCTTCCTACGCTCACCACTCAGACTCATGTTTCCAATTTTATACTGGATTGGTTATTCTACTAAGACAACCTATAACCTGCTAACTCGGACTCTTAGCCTAGGATTGTGTGATTGGCACCGGATAGACGAAAAAGAAAAAAAACAAAAAAATGTCCTAAAGACTTGTGAGTTACTCAATGTTTTATTTTTTTACCCTGAAAGTTTTACAATTTTACGCTCTTTCATATCCTTTGATTTGCTATTAGTCCTTACCATCTCTTAACCACATATAGTTTGACCAGTTTCTTATAGCTTATAGTATTAGTTATCTTCATAGCAGTGTGATATATCTAACCCCTAATACAAATGCTTTAGCCATCTGATTTGCTTGCAACGTGGAACTAGTACAGACAGTGTATTCCAGCTATGGGCTTTGATTAAAGCACTGTTCATGCTAACCATAAGCCTAAGAGAGCCTAACATCACAAGAGGAGGGAAGGTGGCGTTACTGACTAGCAAACATGATGGTGAGGAGATAACTTCGATCCACCCATGTCTGTGCGGCAGAACATTTTGTCTAATTACGGATCCTTATGGTCTAGTTGAATGTAACGAACTAATAGGATTTATGCTGATTTATTACGCAAAACACCTCTTTAAATCGCGTTTAAAACGCTTAATCGGTTTTAATTCGCACTGAGTAATTCTACTGCAAACAAACTAGAAAGTTCGCTAAAAACGAAGTCCGCTCAAGACCCAATAAAATCTATTTAAAAAATAATGGGCTCGAATGACTTCGACAAAAAAGAGAGACAGCCATTTGTGTATCGGAATACTGTTTTTAGCACTATATTTTATAACTACACATAGTCGCATACTCTCAATTTCTTTCTGAAACACCTTCATTTATACATTACTTTATCCACTCATACCTTGTTTACACTTATATTTTCTAACATATTAGAATGCTTTTGCTTGATAAATACTTTATTAAAAGAGAATCAGATCAAGTAGTCATACCTTAACTATTCCTTCGAGAACATTGTCTGTTCTGCTTTTCGTCCTTTCTTTATCCTACACTTTTTTCAGCCCCCTTAAGATATGCCACTGAAAACAGACATGGAACGGGTGATTTCTTCCTGCACCATCAATAAAGCCTCAGATATTCCAAAGAGATATAAGGTTGGGATTTCTAGAAGCCCCCAACTTTGATGGTTTTATTCTCGACCATCAGTTGCACGTTGCAACGCAACATTCATGAAGCGCGCCAAGTGTGTCTTTATTCTTTAGGATAGTAGGTTGGTGAACTTGTTTTAATCCTAACAGATTGCCTTCCAGTAAAGGTCCAGCTTCACCTCGAAAATATTCGTTGATGGGGCTGATACCACTTGTTCGTGTAAGACGTTCAAGTCATTGACTACTCCATGAGAAAAACGAGACCTCACATTCAGTTTATTAGATCGCATTTTATGAACCCTCTTGCTGTGTCCTCGGGGATCATCAGTGCTGAAGGGAGCAAAAAGATAATACATATCGACACCCAAATCATAAGTAAAGATATGAAATACCAGTATAAGGTCACCTTGCGTCCTGCTATACGACCTGTGGAAAAGGTTTAGGCGTTTTAAGCGCCCATCATAAGGCAGTTTAGAAAGACCCTTCACTAATGTTGTTCTCACAAGTTGAACACAATCAAGTGAGTCAGTATCCCTTATGAGACATGGACTGGCTGCTTGGATACAGAACTCTAAGTGTGGTCTTACATAGTTGGGATATGAAAATCGAAACATTTCCTTGTAAAAGCATTTGAATGCTCGACGAAGTGGCCATAACTCACGAAAACCTTTGACAGCAGCTGCGTTGCGATGCGTAGTTATTTTCAAGTCATGACTTCTTATTACTTCCAAGTCTTTATGTTTTTGAACGCGTGGAAGAGATGTACCACCAATAGTATAATTGTAACTATTACCGTGTCCGCTGTGTATGAGAACACTCTTCCTAGAATTAACTCCTAAGCCTCAACCTCGAGCCCATCTAACTAATTCATTCCAGTCAGCTTGGAGATCCAAATGTTCAACCTCACTTCTTGTTGTTCTTTAGATTTTTACATCATTAATGTAGAGAAGGAAAAGCAGAGAGCCTAAAATGGTGTCTCGTGGTTTACCACTTTTGACCGGCTCCGCTCGGATAGCGTTCCATTGACCCTCACTCCCAGCCCGCGGTCACATAAGAAGTTTATTTACTCATTCCTGTGTAGCAGCTTTTATTATGTAGCTCGAGAGCCTCTGCATAAGACCTAAGAGTGAGACCTTGTCAAATGCTCTGCTAAAATCTATGAACATCACATCGACAGACAGACAGTTATCTAGAGCTATTGTCCAATCCTCTCTAGCAACAAGTAAGTCAAGCATGAACGCTTGTTACGAAACCCATGTTGCTCGTGAGTTAACGGGTTGTGGGAATCTATGTGAATTAGTAACTTAACCCGAATTGTCTCTTCAAGTAACTTAACGACCATGCTGGTTGGACTGACAGGCCAGTGCTTAGATACAATCTGTCTCTGACCATCCTTAAATAGAGGACTGACTATAACGTCTTTTCAGTCTCTAGGGAGTTGGGTGAGTAAAACAGACATGTTGGAGGGCATCGCGAGCGGTCTTGAAATAATGTCCGCAAGAGATGTCAGCAGTCGTGAATGTAACCCGTCAAAGTCCGGTATCTTAAAAGGTTTGAGGTTGATTAATAATGGAAAAACAGTTTCCTCAGTCACATGTACGGATCCAATGGCTGGTATCTCGGTGTGATTGGGATAATTATTTGTAACAATACACGTAGAGTACACTTCGCTAAAAGTTTGAAAAAGTCTCAGCTTTTGCCTGATCTAATTCAATTGATAAATCCGGATTTTTGCGTAACAATAAAGAGGAAATACCATCACCACGTTTTGTTCGCCGCTTATCATACCAAAACAATCGTTTCAGACAAGTACGGCTATCATATGCCAACAGATTTTCGTAAGTAGTATGGGATTTAGCTATGATCGTTTCACAAAAATCCGGATTTGTTTATATTTACATTTAAATGATGCGTGTCCTGTTGACAAGAATAAGTCTCAGAAGTGTTTTTTATGCTTCAACAGCTTCCAAGTTTTCTTATTAATCCATGGTGGACAATGTGATACCTTACGTGTTGACCATGGGATAAACGATGATGTTTGGGATTCAAAAATAGCCTTAAAATTATTTTATTTATGTTCGATCGATCCATGCACATCGACCGATCAGCCAGCGGTCATAGCACAGTCTCTGATCTCAGGAATATTAGCTTGTAGAATTATGGTCTACTATGATATTAGCACTGCTCTAATAATAGACCTAATCCTAAAATTGTAGATTTATCATGATGTAACTGCCTAATCTATAAGATCTTACGTGGAAGTTACATCATCGCCCACACCAATTCATTGCATTGTAACAATTACCAATACGTGATAGAGAACAAGCTTAGGCTAGAGATGGAACAATATATTTAATATGAATAAAAGACATAACGTAACATTTAGCAGGAGGGACCACGCCTGCATGGTTGAGCCATGCCATCTGACCAACTCGTATTAATTCAATTTTTATTCCCCCGCCTTCTCCATTCTTCTGTATTTCTCCGCGTTAAATGTTTAATGTCTACTTCTCATATTGCCTCGTGGTAGGGCCCAATGCCACCACACTACTCTCCCACCAGAATCAACGTGACGTTGGTTCGATACCAAATTGTGAGGGATTGTCGCGCGCCGGAGGTTAGCAAGAATAATAAGAATCATCCGTGTATTGATGAACTGAAAGATAAATCAGAAAGAAGGCGGCAGCATCTGGTCGGGAAACACACGTAATAACTTTAAAGTGTCTCATTTAATGCTTAACACGCTTAAAATTAAAATTTGGGCGGAGACTATTTGAGCTAAACAAAGCGGGATTATAATTATAATTATAATGAAATGACTCCGTATAGGGATATTTTGATAAGTCGCCATAAGATAGTTAGTAATAGCCGTAGGTTAATAACATTTCCTGTTTAGGAATATTAAAAACAGCCAATATTAGAGAAATGTTAAAAGTGGTATTGTATTTGGTCTAAATTATGAAATCAAATAACGTATGTGCCGGTAAGTTGTCCATGCGTTGATTTCTAATTGCATCTGTATTAGTAGGCTAACTGAAAGAACAAAAGTATAAGTGCGGATAATTCCAACTAGTGTTCCAGTTAGTTTGATACGGTTTATTTAGATATGGGGAGATTTTCGCGACCTCATTTTTACTTGACCCTGATAGAATTTAGTAATACAACTAATACATATGAATTGTTATCAAAAATTTTTAAATACGTGAAAAGTAATAATTGTGTGGATTTTGGACAGATAGATAAGAGCGATTCGTTAAACATGAGTGTATCTGTTAAAGATATGCTCTAGACTCAATGTTCTGATGTGCCATAGACTATTTATTTATATTCATACCTATCGGCTGATGGTACATACAAGTTAGTTGCAAGTGCCAGTTTAGTATAAGACGGAATGCTATTTCATTGAGATATAGTGATTATAAGTTATTGAAATCAGTTAGGCCTATGTGCCACATTTTTAGGTGATGTGGTGCTGCAAGATGTATTCGTCTAAATAAGTTTTTACAAGATGATTAACAGTGAGTGATGCTCATGGGATTACCAGGGAGAACATAAGTAGTAACCAAGAGGAGTACACTGCCAACTCATGTCTATGATAATGGCTTGAATTTTAGTCAATGTTGGGGTAAATTCGACATTTATGTTTTCAGTTTGCAGGAGATTTGCTCGACTGCTTATACTGATTGTTTGCATGCATGATTGTGTCGCTAAACCTCCAATTAGACTGACAAGGTTTTGAGATATTTACTGAATGAGCAACTGATAAACATACTGTAATCATCCGTAGTGAATGAAAAGAAAAACACTACTTAATGATAATTATAAGTCAATTTGCTGACCGATTTGTCAATAGTTTGGTCAACTTTATCAATCATATTACGTGATTGTCAAGTCATGACAATGCTTTATGACGATATCCTGAAACCATTATGTTTAACTAATTATAGTGTTGATTGAGGATCAGCCGGTGGAAAAAATAGGTATTGTTGCTTTAGGTGATTTGAAATTATCAGAAATTTGTAGCGTTGAAGAAACCGAGTCGCCTAATTGTATTATAATTTTCAATTCAAGAATATACATCTAGTGTTAATTTTAGTAATAGTTTCCGGAGTTTTAATTTTAAATGTTTGTTTAGCCAACAACTACCTGATAGTTTAGCTATCATACTAAGGCAGTATGCTAGTACTTAAATTTGTAACTTTATTATCTAAACTATGTTTGTCTTTTTATGTCACTAATATGGTAGACCAATTTATAAACCCAAATACGTATAGCAAGAATGACTATGATGGGTTTGGTGAGAAATGCTAAAGGCGATTCAAATGACTTTCGAATTCAAAAGGCATGGAGATATAATGCAACTCATTTACAGGATAGTTTAACATGCAGGTTATTGATGTATATGACAAACATTGTCAGAAAAATAATTTTAAAGTTAAGACTGCTTATGAAACTTCAGGCAGGATTATGATGAGTTATAAAATTCCCATAAGAGGTTCCTGTATTTAGCATAGTGGCACTTACAAATATGTAGCAAAAGCAACTGGAAAAAATAAAATGTTTAGTACAAAAAAAACATCCAGTAAAATAGTTAAAATCGCCTTTATTATTTTTCGCTTTCAAGTAATGATGATTTGAATTGGACAGTAATTCGAATCTGGATTATACACAAGGTACTGTCGACTAAATTCTTGGATTAACCCAGCATTAAAAACTGGATTTGTGTAAGTTCAAAATTAATTTAAGCCAAATATGTAGCATTGCCTGACGAACAGTCTAAACGAGATCTAAGATTGAAGGAAATTTATAGTTCAAACTCACTGTAAATTTCTAGCATTTGCATCCTGTTTGGCCATGGAACTCAGCAATTGGAAGTTAGGCAGGCAGTGGTCAGAAGATAAAAATATGACAGGATAGTGCATAGTTCAAGACAGAATGAAGAGTTACGTGAAGAAACAATATGAGGAATTAGATCCAGATAACAATTTAGTCCTTGCTTACGTTGCTAGTCAACGTATATTTACGTTATTTACAGGTCATATTTGCTAGAGCTTGATGTTTAAACAAGTTTATATCGCTGTAGCATGTAAATGCTATTGAAGCTTGCTAATGAACCACCAAAGATAATAATTAATATAGATGACCTGTTTTTATTATCGATTGAGCTAGTAGGTTATGAGCACTAGTCAATATAACGTCACGATAAAACATATGAGCACTAGTCGGAGGACTATTAAGATAATGGGTTTAAATAAGCAAAAATCGATCGAGAAAAATGAAGTAGAAATACAGATTAACGATAATAGGTTGCGTTTTTTTCAGTCGGGCTGACCAATGTAGAATTATGGTCTACTATGATATTAGCACTGCTCTAATAATAGACCTAATCCTAAAATTGTAGATTTATCATGATGTAACTGCCTAATCTATAAGATCTTACGTGGAAGTTACATCATCGCCCACACCAATTCATTGCATTGTAACAATTACCAATACGTGATAGAGAACAAGCTTAGGCTAGAGATGGAACAATATATTTAATATGAATAAAAGACATAACGTAACATTTAGCAGGAGGGACCACGCCTGCATGGTTGAGCCATGCCATCTGACCAACTCGTATTAATTCAATTTTTATTCCCCCGCCTTCTCCATTCTTCTGTATTTCTCCGCGTTAAATGTTTAATGTCTACTTCTCATATTGCCTCGTGGTAGGGCCCAATGCCACTACAAGCTCACCAGATATTAGGACGGTGTGGAGCAGATACGTATTGTATTCCATATTCCTAAACTTAAAGTACAGTGCAACGTGATCACTATTCACTGGTAGATGAAGTTGCTGAATGTCGATTACATGCGAACAGTGGTGTGTGAGAAGAAGGTCCAGCAATGACGGATCACGGCCCGAGTGAATCTGTGTCGGTTTTTTGATACATTGTAAAGTGCACACTAAATAATGGTTGATAGAGAGTCGCTATCAAAAACCTCACATGGAACTGTAAGTTATATCCAGTTGATATGCAGTGCATTGAAGTCCCCAATGATGAGACAACATTCTGCGTTACTCCGAGAACAAATATGTCTAAAGGTGAAGTCGTCAGCAAGACAACAAGGACTACAGTATATTCCTCCCATAGTCACTAACCCGTTTCTGGACTTAATTTTGCAACATGCTCCCTCATATTTACCACTAATATGATTGATTGTATACGAAAGTGGTCCCTGACATATAATATTATGCTTCCTCTATTGAGACTTAACTCTCTATCCCTTCTAATACAGATGTAACCTTCAGTGATGGAAGAACAGTCTCTATCTACATTGAGCCACGTTTCTGTGACGAAAATCACATCGGGACTTAATTCATCCACCATCAAACTTAGCTCGGACGTTTTATTATAAAAACTACAGGCGTTCTTAAAACACTTTTAAGGTGCTTTGGGAATCATTCGTTCTACCCATGAAGGTATCGGAAGCATTGCCTTCCAAGAGCTGACTACCCGAAAACCCTTAATCGTAAGGTTCCTTTTGTCATTCCGCTTTCGAGTTCCTAACTCTGTAGGAGCATTCTTCTACTTGATTCGATCCTTAAGAGGCCACTCTGGTGAGATACGAATATTCGGACCACGAGTTTTGTATGCGCTGTTCAACATTACGTCGCTTTCTTCGAAATTACCGAGTATAAACTTCATGATCCTTCTCGGTTAGGTCTCTCCTCCGACCCATTTACTGAGTCGCATTGACAACGTGATATGTACCCCTGGAACCTTTACAGGCAGTACATTTCTAGTTACAGATTCCACTAACTGCAGATCGTGTGCATGTCTTATAGCAGGTTCATTGCCTTTGGACCCCTCTAGATTCCAAATAATTAATCTAGAAAAGGGTTTAACTTCATTGGAAATCGTGCTCACGGCTTTCGACCGTGATGTCAGATCCTGTATATTGACTGCTGGCATCTAACCGTTAGTTTTTTCTCTGACAGAGTCATGGGAGTCGAGCGAATGACTCACAACAATGTTTGATGAGGTCTCACTTTGGGACTTTGGCGGAGTACTTTTTGCTATCTTCCCTACTGTCCTACGTTTCCGCGTCATCCATTTCCCATCAGTCGCAAAATTTACATTGCGACTACTCGGAACGGTGGTGGTTTTATCAGGATCGTCAGTTGCCGCCGTAGCTACTTGGCCACCAATGTCTAATGGCATACTGCTGATTAATTGTTTCGAGGTAGAAGGCTAAATTGCCTGTCGCACTGTTAGGTGTCTGATAGGTTCCATGACAGCACCTACGACACTGAAGCAATCTTCGCCATAAGTGCCACGGAAACCACCATCTCTCTACTCAAAGGCCAAATTTAATAGGCTCATAGCCTCCTTGATTGGTAACGTCTTATTTGTACATTTAAACATGCAAAGCCAATGCGAGTTAGGCTTCCAGCATCCTTTGTATGCTGTGGAACTTAAACTGGTGCACATCTTATGGAACCACTTTTGTACTCACCGCACTATATTCCTTCCTCCATAGGGAAAAAACAGTTTGGCTGTCCACATTTATAAGTCCAACCAACCATTGTAATCAGATTTATAACACAATATGACCACAGTATTGACGTAGGTGTCAGTCGATGAGAAAGAATGTATTACAAGACAATGTTTAGCAAGTTTTAAAACCTTAGCCTAAACACTTCAAGTTAAAGTGGACCAAGAATGCCTTTGAGGCAACAAGTGCACAAAAGCAAGGATAATTACAACAAGTACAAAATCTCTGCTCTTTTTGAAGCGCGCGCTGAGTGATATTGACAGTACGGGTTTTACTCAAACCGTCTACATTCATATCCTATAAAACATCAACCCAACTGAGTAATTTACTACGGTGAAATTCGTATCATTTGTAAACATCTGATCCTGCCTGTAAACTGGAATGCTTCATGTAACAAACTGTTATTTAAGGATAAATTATTATTATTACAAGCGGCTAGCCCGTGCTTAGAAAAGGCAGTGAGCTCTTGTAAAAGTGTCAGAGAACATCAACTAAATTGATTCCCGGGATAGAGAAGCTCCTGTATGATGCTTGACCGGCTAAGCTTAACCTATTCCCCTTGTCCTATCGGAGAACTAGTGGTGGGTTGATTATAGCTTTCAAATTACTTAGTGATAAATTTCCACCTAATATGCCCTCGTTTTTTGTCTTCCAAAACAGAGACTTTACAACGACGCCACATAATGGTTCACAAGCCCAGGAAATATTATTTTTCCACCTGATTATTTTCTTCTCATCGAATTATCAACGAGTGAATTCCAAATGGTTTAAAATGGTTCAAATGGTTGTGGACGGGATTGAAGAAGCTTTCGCTAAATGGGCTTCCGTGTCTAATAGTAGTGGATCATCAATACCTTTAGGCAGGAACCTTGGTATATTAAAGTTAAAAAAGAAAAAAGAAATTGGCAAATCATAATAAAATACAATCTTGTAGTCTTGTGTGTAAAGGTTTGGTGATTGGAGGCGCTCTTCATGAGGCTTCAGTTTGAGTCCCCGTACTGGGTTTCTGGCTCGCCGTTAAATGCATTCTAGAGCGTCTTTATTCTTTTGGAGTGAGCAAGGACACACCATGTTTCCGTACTCTAAATGGGGACGAATGAAACTTTTGAAGACTATGTAGAAGGTTCTTCCGTCAAACTGGCCAAAAACGAACTTCAATCTTACCACTGCAGATTTGCTCTAAAGGCGTTTTAGTCGCAGTTAGCGTAAGACCTCAAATCGTAGGGTTCCAACACTCCTATATCTTTTTAAACTCGGGACACTTCTAGAGGAGAGTCGTCTAAGTTGTAGCCGTAGTCTGTAACATGCTTCAGATGAAGTACTTTACACTTTGAAGTGTTAAAGATATTTCCGTTTTCATCTGCCCAGATTTTAAGTTGAGTCAGGTCTTCCTGAAGTGCCAATTTATCCTCTGGGTTGCTTCTATCTATCCAAAGTTTCACAATAAGTCTGACGTTACCTGTCGCGGATGATCTTTTATATAAATCAAGAAAAGATGTCCTGGTACTGAACCCTGGAGGGACCCCACTAGGACCTTCCATAGCCTGAGAGAAAGTGAATTTAACTCTGACCAAAAAATGTCAATTTTTTAGATATGTAGTGAGATAATCAATCAAAGGTGATTTGATACCTAATCACATGAGCTTGGAGTTGTAAATAAATCCCCAAAATCAATAACTATGTGGGTTTTCGACATTTGATGCTGACCACATTAGTCTTAATGAACTTACCTAGATGAAAGCTCTCGGTCAAACATCCACACCAAATCACGAGTGGGAACGCCGTGCTCAACTTCTCCTGCAATCGCTAGCCAGTCAAGATCACTCGATTCTCGATATATTGATAGCCTATCGAATATATCTTCTGACTATTAATTTCACTGGGTGGTCACGATTCAGTTATAGGTTTCACTGGTTAATTTGTTGTCAAACTACAAATACATAGGGTATCTTCAAGCTTAATGATATGACATATATGGTTGACTCTATCAAAGCTTTTGAGAAGTCAAGGCAAATGACGTCAACCTTCCTATTGAGATCAAGGGTGGTTGTCCACTTGTCCAACACAGTCAGCAGGTTGGTTATACAAGAATAACTCTTCCTGAAACGATGCTGTTGGGGTGAAAAGAAGTTCAAGGATAACAAACAGTCGTGTATACCGTCGCATAATAAGGACTCCATAATGTTTGAAGCTATAGAGAGAAAAGCCATTGAGAGGTGGCTTGAAGGTCCACTGCGTCCACCTCCTTTGAAAATTGGTGTGATATGAGCCAGATTCCAAATTTTTGGTGATGTGCCTTGTCTTAGTGATTGTGAGAACATCACGCTAAACGTTGTTGCCAGGATTGACGCTGCTTTCCTCAGTATAGCAGAATGAACCATATCAGGACCAAGAGAAGTGTCTTTTCTGGGGTGCTGCAGTTTCCAGTACACCATGTCAGAGCTCAGGTTCACTTCGGAAAGTCCTGTGCAGTTGCAGATGAAGCGTCATCAGTATAGTTGATGTAGGTCGGTCAAAATGTACTGTTCAGCCAGAAGATTAGCGGCGTCACCATCGTTGTTGTTTGAGCCATTAGAACCTAGCGGTTGAAAAACTCCAGTTTTGGCTTGTCGAAGAGAGGTTACATAACGGGATAAGCCTTTCGGATTAGAGACAAATAATATTTACCTGGTACTGAAGCTTTTCCTCTCTTATTGCCTTTGTGTATATGCTACTTACTTGTTTGCAATACCTGTATGAGACGTTGTTGCATTCCACCCAACAGTTCCTTTGTGACTTAGCAAATGAAGAGTGTGGTTCTTAATGACTTTAAGTTGCTTGTAAACTTTGAGGACAATTTGAGGAACAAACTGCCTTATAGCACATAAGATCGCTTGCAGTACGAATTCCCAATGAGTTTCCACATCAGGTTGACGGCGAATTTCCCAAACTGCCTGCTGTAGATTGTTTCTCAGAGGTGACACATTTAACCGTTTGAAATTCCAGTGCCTGTTGTTGGTGGAATGTCTTAGCTCAGTTTTGCTGATAAAACTAAAGGCTGCTTTCCTTCAAGGAAGTCAGGTTTGTGAGGTTGCCAATTAGGAATTCTTCATTCGTAAATACCCGGTCTAGGTGCGACGGTGTCTGACTGTTTCTTCAAAGGGTTACCAACTACACATTTTCAAATAATCCCAGATCCTCAATAAGGTTGAAGAACCGAGCCTCAGTAGAGTTTTCACCTCCGATATACGTATGTTCCACGGAATTGACTTTAGGAAGATTGAAGTCTCCTAGAATCAGGTTATGAATGAATCCTAGACGAGTAGAGTGGGATAACCCTTCCGACATACGAATGTCGTATCCGATTTCAGCAGTGGGCTTCTTGTAGATCACTCCAACTAGACGCCTTGAGGTGATGGATAATCTTGCTAAGCACCACACAGATTCCTCATAATTGATAAATACTTGGTTGTGCACTTGATACAACTCCAGGCAAGGTGGTAAATATAATGCTACTCTACGCACAATTCCTGTTTTACTGACACTAATAAACAAAGACTTCTCGTGTATCGCTGGCTCCTGGTCCGTAAACTGAGATACCCAAGTTTCACATATTTCTATTAGATGAGCATTATTAGCAATTCTGATTTCACGTAGCTCATCCATTTTATTTAGTAAACTTGCGGCGTTTATGTACAAGCAGTTTGAGCTTTCGATTTGAAACGCGTGGGCTTCCCCGTCCTGTTTTCTGTATGAGCCTCATGTCAATGGACAGGTAGCCTACCTATACCAGTTAGTAGTCCCTGTGTCTTCCACACTTTTAATGATCTAGACAGTTCATAAATAGAATGGTTAGTTCCAGCTTTCTTTTGTGATTGATCCTGGAGTCATGTGGCCTATCATGATGTATATGGATTC
Source organism: Schistosoma spindalis (assembly GCA_946903255.1). NCBI lineage: Eukaryota > Metazoa > Platyhelminthes > Trematoda > Strigeidida > Schistosomatidae > Schistosoma > Schistosoma spindalis. The sequence continues at coordinate 4,761,102 of OX336420.1, forward strand.
CAGTTAGTGACCAGCGTCTGTGGTTTTAGTTGCTCTAACAATTGATATCAGCCCCGTAAGTGGATATTTTCATGGAGGATCTAGATCTTCACTGGAAAATGAACTACAAGAATTAATACAAGTCCATTAAACCACTATCCTTTCTAATGAATTCTGAATGGTTGGGACGTTGCTGTGATCAAGATTTGATTTCGGCTCCATTTTCTAACGCATCATATATAAGGCGTGGTTAAAGACGCTTTGGCATCTCGACAGATTTATGTGTATGTTATCGGGGTTCTTTTGAGGTTATTGAGAATCCATTACAACGATATACAATCTGCATCAGTGAATGAGCAAGGAGGAGGAACATGAAGTGTCAGCACAACCTATATATTTCAGAAAAGCGGACTACGCAGTCATATTACAAAAGCGAAAGTTTAGATGGTGGTTGGAGATAGTCGACAGGAAACCCTGGACCCGGGTTTCGTGCTACTTGTCAGCAAGGTGTACCTGTAATCTTGGGGGAACTGGTGCACCTTGGCGGATTTGATCCCATGTCAACCAGCTTCACAGTCAGAGACGTTACTACTGAACCATCCAGGCCGCGACCGACCTCCTGTAGGACTGACATGTAATCACAATTGATTGATCACTGGGTGGTGACCAATGTCATGCGTGTTTAGTCCTTATCATTAGTGCAGATCGAATTCTATCGACCATGTTGCAATATGGCCACTAGTCTAGGTGACTCGACACTGCGGGCATTAATGTGAGTCACCTAGACTAGTGGCCATATAGCAACATGGTCGATAGAATTCGATTTGCACTAATAATAAGGACTAGACACGCATGACATTGGTCACCACCCAGTGATCAATCAATTGTGAAAGCTAAAATTTATTCGCGAAATTGACTTATATGTAATTTTGCAGCTTCAGTTTATAAGGGGGTTATTTTACCTCTCCCAGCACGTTTACTCTTTGTTGTTCCGTGATAAATCGTTCACAGCAATCATACCATGGACAATAATTTTAAAACCGCTACAAGTTTGGGGCCTTATACTAAAAATCCCTCATTTCGATTATCAGATTATCTTATTCTCACGCTCTTGTTAGTTCTGAATGTTGTCAACTGCTTTTGTTATTAGATTCCGTTTGTCTATTGGATCATCGATTCACTTTTACTTTTTTTTCTCTTCAAGACAATCTCACATATTGCTGCTAACACTCTTCCAGCACACAAGGCACCTCCAAGCTGAACACAAACTTAAAAAAGCTGAATGTTAAACAATGAGGCTGCTTAAACTATCCGCTTCCAGATTTTGGCTTTGATGTCATCTTAATGTAAGACTTGTTAATGATGACTGTTGTTGATAGATTTCCGTAGCAAATGTAAGTGCGTTGTGTGCACTTGCTGGGTCATCGGCCGACCTTTTCATTTGTTTTTCTCTTGTTCAACCCTTATTATTTATGTCACTTTCCATGCTCTTCTAGCACACAAAGGCTATACTAGCTAGACGCATGACCTACACAGGAAAACTTCGAATTCATGGTATAATACAACGGAATAAACCTAATTATTAACTCGCTGATACATCTGCACGAATATTTTGCCATTTATTTTCATTAATCCCATCTACTTAATAACACTATTTGAGTAGCATCTCATCTCCAAACTAACTCCGTGAATTATTGACCATGCCTATAGAAATGGCGCGCACCTGCTATGTTAGAAAAATGTTGCCATTATAATCCTTCCCCCCCCCTTGAATATACAATGATAATTTGTTTGCCTATGAGAGCAACCAAATGTGTTTCGCTCGAGGATGTTATGGGAGAAGTTCATAGTACTTAAGTAATGATAAACTATTATTCCGGTTGTCATTTCTTTTCACTGGTCTTCGATATATTTGTTTTATTCAAGCTATAAACGTGTAAAGATGCCACAGGTATTCGGAGTTTGACAACGCTTTAACCAGTAACACCTTCTAATACGAAGCGCACCCACCAAGTACATTCAAAAGACAGAAGTGAGGAGATCGAGGATATATTTGATAAGCTATCAATATATCGAGGATCGTTTGCACTAATCTGGCTAGCGATTGCGGCAGGTATTGAGCACGTGATCTGGTGCGGAAGCTTGACCGAGCGCCTTCAGCTAGATGAGTCCACTAAAACTGTGGTTAGCATCCAATGTCGACAAATTACAGAGCTATTTGATTTTGGGGAATTATTTACCGCTACAGAACACTCCCCCCTAGTGGGATAGTGAAGACCCTAAGACGTGGCCAGCCAGAAGTTTAAATCCAACGAATTTTTCGTTCGTAAACACTCTTCTGATAGCTTGCTAGGTTTAGCAGCGTCTGGTCGTCTTTCCTTACTATAATGGACCATGATGTACAATATAGTAAAAAAAAGGTACAATGCAGATTTTCGTTTCTCGCAACTTTATCGTTCTTTTCATCGTCTTTTCCAGTCATCCTGGAAAAGGAAAGAAAAATATGTAAGTGCATGTCGGAATACACTCGTAGAAGAACTTTGAAAGGTCCTTCATATGTTGATTCGAGAGGTCGTCGATGCGAGTCTAGACGTACGAAGACGGGTGTATTATGTCGTAAGTCAGGTTGAACGAAAACATCAGCTGATTGTGGTCGAGTGGAAACAGGTTTAACTGAACGCATTGCATTTGTAAGCCTGTTCGCGTAGGAGGTTAGATCCATGTCCATCGAAGAGGATCAAGGATCCACGAACTCTCCTGGAAGTCAAAGGGTCGTACCATAAACGAGTTGAGATGCAGTGTATCCAATGTCAGATTTCACTGCATTGCGTATGCCTAGTAAGACGAGTGGAAGAGCGTCAGTCCACTGAGAAATGTTTGAGGCTGATAGTGACGCTTTTAGTTGTCGGTGAAAACGTTCTACTAACCCGTTTGCTTGTGGGTGGTAGGCCGTCGTTCGGAAGCGAGTGATTTCTAGTTTCATGGTCAGACAATGGAACAGTTCAGATTCAAACTGACGTCCACGATCTGTAGTAATGGTTGTTGGGCAGCCGAAGTTTTCTACCCACCTCTCGACGAAGGCGCGGACCACTGTTTCAGCAGTAATGTCTTTGATGGGTACTGCTTCTGGCCATCGAGTAAAACGGTCTACGCATGTTAAAAGATAAGAATATCCATTCGAATCTGGTAAAGGTCCTACCAAATCCAAATGAACATGGTCGAAGCGAGCATCGTGAGTTTTAAACGAGCCTAAGGGACATTTGTTATGCCTAATAACCTCAGATTTCTGGCAGCTTACACAGGAGCGTGCCCACTCCCTCACGTCTTTATTCATACCAGGCCAGCAAAACCGTTCTGCTATAAGCTTGATGGTTGCACGAACACCTGGATGAGAAAGTTTGTGCAACGTATCGAAGACGTCGCGTCGATATTGTTTCGGCACGATTGGGCGATCCCTACCTGTAGATGTGTCACAAAGTAAGGTTTCCTTACCTGTTCCCATCTGTTTAATGCGCAGTTTAAGTGTTGTTGAGGCCAACTCGTGCGTATGATCACTGTCTTCTTTTTGAAGTTGGGCGAGTTTTAAAAGGTCGATTCCTTGGGAACTGTTCAAGGAATTTATACGAGACAAGGCGTCTGCAACTACATTGTTGCTCCAGAAATGTGTCGAATATCTGAAGTAAACTGCGAAATGTAGTCCAGTTGTCGAGACTCACGTGGTGAGTACTTGTCCGAAGAAGAGCTTAAGGAGAAGGTAAGTGGTTTATGGTCGGTAAAAATGGCAAATTCACGGCCTTCGATGTAGTGTTGAAAATGCCGGACAGCACAATACATAGCTAGGAGTTCCCTACCGAATGTGCTGTACCTCGATTCAGTGTCTAGCAACCGTCCAGAGAAAAATGCCAAAGGTTGCCAGGAGTGGTTAACCCATTGTTGTAAGACTGCTCCGATTGCTGAGTCGGATGCGTCTACTGCGATGCTAATGGGCGCTTTAGGGTCCTGATGAGCAAGCATTGCTGCTCGAGCGATATGTTCCTTAACCGTGGAGAATGCTTTTCGGGTAGTGTCATCTAGATTAATGGATTTCGCATTTCCACGAAGTTGGTCGGTAAAGAGTTTCATAAGTAACGCGCATTTCGGTATGAATCGTCTATAAAAACTTACCAGACTGTTAAACATGCGCAATTGCTTGATGGTGGTCGGTTCTGGGTAATCCAGAATGACCGCCACTTTTGTTCTAAGGGGTCGAATGCCTTGCGCATCTATAGTGTGTCCTAAGAAGTCTAAGGATTCGGTTCCGATTTGGCATTTCTGAATGTTTACGGTAATGCCATGTTTTTGTAGTCGGTCGAAAACAACGTTCAGATGCTGGAGATGTGATTCTCTGTCATCAACTTATGCACGTACGAAGTTGAGACCTCGAAAAACGTCATCTATGAACCTTTGGAAAGTCTGTGCCGCGTTTCTCAGACCGAAAGGCATTCGCGAAACTTCATAGAGTCCGAAGGGCGTTATAATAGCGGTTTTTGGAATGTCTTCAGTGGCCATAGGAATTTGGTTATAAGCTTTTATCAAGTCGATTTTTGAAAAGACAGTTGCACCTTTCAAGGTAGCTGTCAAATCGTGAATGTGGGGCAACGGGTAACGATCGGGAATGGTGTTTGCATTCAATCTCCGATAGTCACCAGTTGGACGCCAATCGTTGCTGTCCTTTTTAGGGACCATGTGCAACGGAGATGCCCATGGGCTATTTGACGGTCGTATGATTCCTAAGTTTATCATATGGTCGAATTCGTTTTTCGCCAACCTTAACTTTTCGGGGGCCAGTCGGCGTGCTTTCGAGAAGACAGGTGGTCCTGTAGTCGTGATGTGATGTGCAACATTGCTGGTTACACACTACAATTTCAATTGCGATTGGTAAATGCCAGAATATTTCTCGAGTAGTGGTTGGTAGAAGGGGTCTATAGTGTGCTTAATAGTGACTGGGGATAACCTGCAACCAGAAAAAGAAGTCAGGCAAACAGATAAATTAGTGTTTCCATCTACTAGCCTCCGTTTGCGCGTATCGATAATTAAGTTGTGGTGTTGTAGAAGGTCCATACCAATGATTGGCATAGAAACATCTGCAACAACAAAAATCCAGTGAATGGGTTTGCGTAAACCCACGTTAAGATAAACATACCTTTTGCCATACGTAGCGATAGGCTTTCCGTTTGCCGCCTGTAGATTTAAAACCGGCTCGTGTAGCCGGTCGTTGGAATTCGCTGGGAGAACGCTAACCTCTGCGCCAGTATCTACGAGGTAGCGAACTCTCGTTATCACATCAGTGACATATAAAAGACGGCCATGTTCGCCGGCTACGGTCGCCGTTAACGCGTGCCGGCTTGGAAGTTTCCCGAAACGTTCTTCGCGTCGACCGATTTCACGTTGAGAAAATTGCAGGGTTTTCTGCAATTTCTGGCGGACTTTCCGTACTGGTTATGGTACCAGCACCAATCAGGATTATCCGTCTCTCGAGTTCTAATAATAATAATATATTTCTGCATGAGCAGGTACACGCCATTTTTACAGGCATGATCTACAAATTATAACATTTGTTGGAGTATAGCATGCTTCCTAACTTATTAAGTTGATAGTTGTTATAAAGTAGTCTCGTAGAGCGCTTGTTATAAACCATAGCCTTGAGTTGACGCTTACGTCAAGTTTGTTCCAGACGTTAGAAGTTTCATAGCTGTGCCCTCGGAGCAAGATTCTGAAGAAAATAAAAAAGAGAAACAGCAGAGCAACAAGGCACTTGGATATGGACTCCAAACGTTGCTTAACATTACGTAGAACAGACAAAGGTATAATAAATTAGATTAAATTCATATTATCTCTTGTTAGAGTGAAATAAAGTCAGAGGCTCCATTCAAGATAATGTTGTAATAAAGAACAATGAATTGTGCTGTTTAACAAGTTGGATTAAGCTCATATGAAGGATGGGAAGTTAAGGTTGGTACAGGGAAAGTTGTTTATTAGAAGGGAGTGTGCATATAGAGGGTGAAGTGTTGAAAATATTAATAACTATGTCTTTTGTTGTCTGATTTTTTCTTCTTTTTCATCCGATGCCAGCCACACAATCCATGTGTAAAAGTCCGAGTTAGCATGTTATAGGTTGTCTTAGTAGAATAGCTAATCCAGTATAAAAATTGGAAACATGAGTCTGAGTGGTGATCTTAGGAAGATAATCTATATCACAGATTGATTGACCAATGCTCAATCATAGAGAGCCTGATACATACTAAATGTTCTGCCCCACAAACATGGGTGGATTGAAGTCATCGCCCTCACCATCAATGCTTGCTGGTCAGTAACTCCACCCTCCCTCCTTTTGTGATGTTAGGCTCATTTAAGCTTATTTTTGGATATATATCATACCTCACACAATCCTCTGTGTTTCACATCCTGTTGGAAAACACTATTTCTATAAGTACCATTTTACAAGCTTATCAGGCAGTTACAAATTATGAACTGTAGCTAAGGCATCGATGCAGTGCTTTGATTGACTATAGTATAAAGTATAGTTTGCCAATCAGAGTATAAGCATTAAGAGGGGTGTAATGTAGGATAGTAGTTTATTAAAGTGGGCGGAAAAGTATAGAAGTATATGGGTTGTAGACAAGGTAACGAGTGGAGGAATAATATTAATTGCTAGTCAACATGGTGTGCAGAAGAGTAAAAAGCTAATAAGCAATAAACAAGAAGAGACTCACACTAACTTGGTGCTGATGTTATTTTGTGTTGTCCTAACCAGTTAAATGGGTAACAGGCTCCAAAGATGCAGGTCGACTGGTAGTAGGCAGTCGATTGTTCGGTTTTCTTGACTTTTTATGGTAGTAGCGAGTGTCCCTAGGCGACCGAGTTTAGTCGAACAGTATCGATAGGTCCAGTGAGTTACCTGCCGACTTCAAGTGAAGAAATAGAATGGGAAAAGTAACTAATACAACTGCAAAGTAGGAAAAATAAGACAAACTGAACTTGAGGTCCATTTTGGACTAGACATGTAGAGAGCCTATGATATCTGAGTGTAGCGCAGATCTGTTCGTATGTGTTAGATCAGTGCAAATGAGGGCTTGATCAAGCAGCCTTACAAACGTATGTAATTCATCTGCCATGCGTATTTCGGAGAAAAGACTTCCATATTATTGCACACTTGGTGAGGAAGAAGTTTTCCCGAGTTTTTTGATCTGTATTTCTCAACTTTAACCGTAGATACTTTGTTTCGAAGTACATATTCATGTGAATTTCGGGCAAGAACTATATTACATGTTGAATAAGTAAGATTTTTGAGTAATTTGAAGTAGAGAATCAAACTGGACCTAAGCATTCTCTTCCAAAGGGGTTCTGTTCCTAGGATTTGTCATCGGGAACTGTAGTCAACGACTGATTCAGTCTTAAGTATTTTGCGGGTGGAGTCTCATTGTATTCCTTTCACCTTTAGTATATCAGATAGGCGTAGGTTGGAAAGTAAGAACGAGCAATATTCAAAGATAGGTCTTATACAAACCTTATAAAGAAGAATTTTAGATTCATTTTGATAAAAATTACGGAGAATGAAGCCAAGCAATTTTCACATTTTAGATGCTTTGGCTGAGATGTGTTCAGAGAAATTAAGACTGTGTGAGTAGTGTACCCCTAAGTCAGTTACTGATGCCAGTCTGGACAGTGTGTTGTTGTTAATAGTTAGTTTTATTTTGAGAGACGTGTCTCCTATACATAACCAGCCGCATTTCTCTGTGTTGAGCTCTAACCTCCAGCGTTTGCACCAGTCGTCTACTATGTTGAGTTCATGTTGGATTGTTTGCAAAGTACTACGTACATCCCAAGTGTCGGTTTTATAGATGACTTAAGTCATCGGCATAGAGGTAGGTCTTACCTGTGCTAAAGCATTTGCATATACTGTTGATATATATTATAAAGAGCAATGGACCCAAGACACTACCCTGCACAACACCACTGGATATTGGTCGACGTGTAGATGTTGTGGAGTCAATCTTGGTTATTTGGTATCTGTTCGTAAGAAAAGACTTGATCCATTGCAAAAGGGGATTTATAATTTCAACTGACTTAAGTCTGTTGATTAGAAGATTATGAGGTACTTTATCGAAAGCTTTCTTAATATCGAAATATAGTATAACCAACAGTTTCTTTTGATCACGTATGCGAGTAACCTCGTTAAACAAGTCTATCAGACATGTACTGCACGACCTTGTTCTAATGAAGCCGTGTTGTGACGGGTCTATTAGAGTTTCCTTAAGTAAGTGATCAAATAGTTGATTTTTTATCACTTTTTCCATTATGAGTGATATAACTGGAGTGATATTTATAGGTCTGTAGTTTTTGACCAGGTTTCTCGGTCCGGATTTGTGTTTTGGAAGAACATACATTACCTTCCAGGTTTCCGGATATGTACCTGTCTCTACGGATAATGTGTATATTTTGAGTAACAGCGTCTGTATGTCCAAACCTGACATTTTATAAAGGATTGAGGGGATGCCATCGGCACCAGAACTCACATTTGGCTTAAGGGTTTTAATGGCGGTATGTATACTCCCTATGTCGAAGTTTATGGTACTAAGATAATTTTTGCAGGTGCACTTTGTGTTGATATCTGTGGCATGAGATGTATTCCCATTGTGGGAAAACCATTCACTTAATAGTTCACATATGATGGTTTGGTCATTATATGTCACTCCATCGTGCAGTAGGGAGTGAATGTTGTGATCTTCGTTCTTTCTTATGCGTTTTGAGAGGAGACGGCATAAGGCATGGGTTTTAGATGCAGCAGTGAGCGCAGTATGTTCCTCTGCCTGTTTATGTTTGTCGTGTTGACTTTGTACTCCGTCGAGTACAGAGTATGTCTGGTGCAGGGAACTGAAGTATTTTGATATATAGTACGTACTTTTCAGTTTACGCAGTTTAGACCTAGTCTTTTGGTTTATGTAGGGAGTAGTTGTCTTAAAAGCAATTTTAAAGGGTATAGTAGTGTCTAGTGCAGATTTGATGGTGGTATTGAATATTTCTAATGTTTCTAAGAGGTTATCACTGGTAAAGAAACTGCTCCAGTCAGAGTGGTTTATTAGAAATTGAAAGTTTTCCCAGTCAGCGTTTGCATAGTCTCTATATTGGAAACGTGTATTTATTGTCTTTAGTTTGTTGCACATGGCAAGAATCGGAAGGGTGCAGAGGACTATTTTATGATCGCTATTGTAAAACTTTTCGCCAACCACTATTGATGTTGGTGTGACATTATGACGGAATATCAAGTCAAGAATGTTGTGATTTCGTGTAGGCAGGTGTACATGTTGTTGCCAACCTTGAATGTCTAAGAACCCAAGAATGTTTTCAAAGCACAATGGGCCAGAATATGTTGTACATTTGGTGATAGAAAGGCTGAAATCCTCACATACAATTTAGTGAGTGGAGCCAAGCGAAGCTGCCTGAGCAAATGACCCACTTATAATGGTGTCAGTTGAACTAGGAGAACTAGGAGCTCGATATATGCATCCGACTAGTATTTTACATTTACGAGCGTGCAAAGTAAGCCATATCGAACCAAGAAGTTTGCTGAGAACATGGTCGTTATAGATTTCCGCTTTCAGATATTTTGATACATAAACAAGACAACCACCACCCTTCTTGTTGACTCGATCACAGCGGAAGAGCTCATAGGTGTCTATTTGTAGATATGTGTCTGTGATATCGGAGGACAGCCAACTTTCCGTTATCAAAACAAGTGAGAGGTTGTTTAAAAGTAGTAGGGTGCGTAGATGTGTCATCTTACTTTGTACAGATCGAGCGTTGATTAACACAAGTGTCAGGTACGGTGAGTGTTTGTCTAGTAGACGGGTATGTCGCAAACCCAGTGGATCGTCTGTTTCGCCATGTGCTAAAGAAGGATTGGGAGTGTGGTCTCCATATTGATGCGCATTTAGTTTATTACCAATAGGGTTAATGCGAGTAAGGTAGTTGGGAGTTAGTTTGGTAAAAGGAGTACGTTTAAGAGTGAAAGGTAGAGTTGGATGGTTAGGTAGTGTGTTCGGGGAGTGATCAGGAGGTACAGTCAAGGAGCTATTAAGACTAAAGACAGCTGTCGACGTTGAGAAAGATGTGCCACTCCCCATAGGGTCGGAGTGTATAGATGGTCTCAGATTAATGGGATTATCGCCCTCAACATTTGGAGACCCAAAAGCAGCACTGTTGAAGGGGAGAGAGATAAAAAAGGATGAGATGGTGTATTTGTCGAATTATTGATGATTAAGGAGTTGTATGGGGTGGCTTGATTTAGATGGTATCTAGAGTCAGTAGGTGGGTTCCCAAGTAGGCCAACGTTATGGCTTACTTGTGTGTGGTGGGCAATTCTAGTCCTATTATGGGTAGCTTGGGAGGTAGTATGTTTCTGGTAAGGGTAGAAGGATTGCCTGATTCTGTTGCCAGGAGAGGTGTTTCTGTTGTGTGTAGTTGTGTGCTGGTTCATGGAGCTTGTAAGGTCCACACTATATGACTTACGAGTATCACATATAGGTGTGGTTCTTATCGAGTGTCGTTTCACGTTAGGATGAGTAGGTACTGCCAGTTCACTATGTTTGTTGTAGGGCATTCTTCTGCCATGAAAAGATGCATGGTTTAAGTTAGGGGTGCTGCAGTACTGGTGGGTTTTTACAGGGAGTTTAGTATTATTTCGTACAGAAGTGTCTGAGCATCTGTAGCTGTTAGCGCAATTCCTGGGAGGATTAATTTTAGGCTTCTTATCGAAGCAATACTGTGGCACTATTGAGGCATAAGTGGGTTGGCATTTTGGGGTAGTTGGGTGTTTGGACTGAGGATGAGTGGTCGCAGCTGCTTTATGTGCTGTCTTGTTCCTAGGACTAATGGTAGCATCCGACGTGCCTCCGTTTTTGGGAGGGGTAGTGTATGGTGTTTTAGGATTTATGCAGTGGCAAACGCTGTAGCTGCCGCGGATATGTAGTCTGGGTTGATTAGTTTGTGTTTCATTGAAGATTCGACGCTGTATAGCAGTCCTATCATGGATGATTCTAATCTTTTTATATGTTGGAATACGCCTTAGTAATGACTGACTATTGAGGAGGTGATTAGCTTCAGTGGTACTACCAAACTGAAATAGAATGAGACAGGAGGCTTTGGTGTGTGTGTTTTACGTAATTTTCTTCTTACATACCAAGAGTGTGACAATCCACATTCTTGTAGTAGAGTATTTCTAACAATCTTTACGTTCGCACTATCAGGTATATCATACACAATAACATTTCGCGTACATTGAAGTCTTTTTAACACTTCAGATGATATATGGTTAATTACTTTTTCGGCGTTTTTTATAACTTCGAGATCAGGATTTTCTGGAATATTGACTAAATATTTGTACGGTAATAAATCTTGGATAGTTTGGGTAAAGCTGAGTTCTGTTTGGCTGCTATTAGTGATGAGATTATTTGAATGTGTATCAAATTTTTTAAAGTCGATATGGTTACACACAGACGTGTTGCAGGTGTCTACCGGATGATCGCCTTGTGCATAGTTATTTGGGGGATGGAGTACATATCTGGGTGAGTAGTCAAGATCTACATCATTGGGCTGGCTATTGTAGGGAGGCTTACATGTACTCCGTGGACCGCTACTGAGGATGGCCGATTGTAATATATTTGAGTGTTTGGAGTCAGCCGAACTTTCCAAATACTGCTCACAACATGTGATGCTATTGTTTGGACTGGCAGATGGTATCGACTCTAGCGGCATATGACTGCTCTTATTTATATCTACAAGCGATATACAAGGTTGTGAAATGTCGTGCCCAAGTAAACGGTGCCCGTTTATTGTTGCTGAGGGAAGATCAGAGTAGGATGCAGACTGATCAGTGTGTTTATAAGTTTTCACATTATTCGCTTTAGTGACTGATTTAGATTTTTTGCAGGTGCTATAGGCATCAGGAGAGATTGCATGTTTTTTAGATGGCCGGGACATTATTGTAAGTAATGGGAGTATGAAGTTTAATTTAGTGAACAGCGACAGTTATAATTTGACTTGATACACTTGTAAAGTTTAATGGTAGGATCAGATCCAGTATTAGTTAAGATCAAATATATTAACGTTAATTGGTGTTAATAGAGAGCGTGAGAACCAGCAAAATTAAAGTATGACGTTGACAGAACCCTATCAGTGACGAGTTATCTATCGCTAACAAATCTTAAATTAAAGGGAAAAACTAATAGGAGAACAAAATAATACCACGTGAAAAAAAAGTTACAACCTTCAAAAGATACAGATCGCCTACAAGATTAAAATAAGACAATGATATATAAAATCACAAAAGGGAACAGACTCACAGTTTACAATATAGTGTACCAGATCACGTCGAGCTCAACAATGAGGATGCCACAGGTATTTGGAGTTTGACAACGCTTTAACCAGTAACACCTTCTAATACGAAGCGCACCCACCAAGTACATTCAAAAGACAGAAGTGAGGAGATCGAGGATGTATTTGATAAGCTATCAATATATCGAGGATCGTTTGCACTAATCTGGCTAGCGATTGCGGCAGGTATTGAGCACGTGATCTGGTGCGGAAGCTTGACCGAGCGCCTTCAGCTAGATGAGTCCACTAAAACTGTGGTTAGCATCCAATGTCGACAAATTACAGAGCTATTTGATTTTGGGGAATTATTTACCGCTACACGTAGTTTGTTCATAATTTTAACACCAAAAGTTTGGTTCCTGTCTAGCTCATATTTGATATTTTATATTTTGACTTTGAAATCCTTAGCATTAGCATGTACTGATAATTTTTAACGCGAACGAGGTTTTGTCATTTAGAACTTGGAATTTTGGTACCCTGATGTTTTCCCGAAGGTTGCAAAGTTATCAATCAATCGTGATTCAAAGATGCGATAGTGGGAGTTCTAGATATATCAATTTCCGGCCCAGTTGCAACAACAGAATGTATTCTTTCATCCTCTTACATCCCACTGAAGTATGATGAATGCGACCTTCATATGAGATTCTTCATTAAACTGCCTCAATGCGAAAATTGCGAGTAAGTGGGAAATTCGAAAGTCTTTGAACCAGGTAATAATGTCTTGATACTATCTGTCATAAGCCCTACGGGACACAATTAAAAAATAATTACGGATGTTCATCACATGTATCGATCCCTAAGTTCTACTGAAGTGAATGAACATCTGTGAAATTATCTGTCATATAGTTTACAAGTAACCTATTAAACTTTATTTCAAACGCAGACTACAGGTGTTTTCATAGACCTAATAATGTGCTTTGACGTCACTTCACTGTCATTTCTCCAGTTAGTTAGCCATGATATTCTTTAAACTGACCACTTTCGTATTGGTGAACAGGTACAGAGTCTGGTGACAACAGAAGAATAGAATTAATTAATAACCCCTTCTACCTAAAACCATAGTGATTGCATGGGAAGACTCTACAACGCTTGAACACCATAACAAGACATTTGTAGCACGTCCGTTGCATGATTCTACCAAATTTTAGTCCCAAATATCTGATTACCTTAATAATGCCATTTTGTTATTGTTAATTGCCGACTGCTAGCAAACGACGAACCTTTAAGCTAGATGGAATTCTTCTGGTGAGCCTGCAATGTCAAATCACTTTTTCCAAAAATCGCCGATAGCAAATCTGCGTACGATATGGGCTATTCAAATTGTAGTTCAGTGTTTATGCTTAGATCAACGTAAGTCATGTTCGAGATGGTTTACCATGAGCTTGTAGCAAGCCCATTCCATTAATGTATTATTTGTCTACACAACTGTGTTAATTTCCATATCAGTATGATTGAGCGTGTGTTTGCACTTCAATCCCTATTCTATTCCCCATTGGTTGTGACACATAGATAATCAATAATTTATCTACACTTGATTGATACTCAAAAATATATATGGATCTTTTAACACAGACACACACACTTTGATTTTTGTCTCACTCTCGGTGCTTGCTTGCTGTATGCTTGCGGACTTTACCAAGCTTTCACAACAAACTATCTCTATAACTGATTTTTGGGCTTTTTAATGATCTCGAGTAGATCGATAATTCTACTAGGAGATTAAGCCTGTGTTAAATACTCGGTTAATGAGATATCTTTATTTGGAGTCGAATATAGAGGAAATTTATCTCAACAAACTTGGTTAACCTCTACAAATTGGTGAGCCGAATTTAGAACACGCGCCTGTTTCTCTACAAAGTCTGCTGCATATTCTCCAATCATAAAGAACTTCATATTGGAATTACTATTGCAATTATTAACAATACATTGACAGTCAGTAAATTCATCTATAACATTGTTGCTTTGGAATTATTACTTTATATTTGCCTATTTAAACTCAAAGTGACCTTTGTTTTCGGTGAGTCTCATATATATTTCTTGTTGTTATTTTCGACTTATTCATATCATATATTTCAATCCTCAGCTTATTATTATTGCTATTGTTATTATTTCTTCGTATCATGTCACTTGATAATTCACCAAGCCTTTCATCTAAGTCTATTTCCGTGGGTGCCATCTCTGTACCTTTACCTGTCTTTAATCCCCGAAAGGCCGAACTGTGGTTTGCACGCTTAGAAAGCTTTTTTGTTGCAAACAGAATCACAAATCAGAACACAAAATTTAGTTATGCAAACTCATTGCTGCCAGACGATGTTATAGAACAAGTGTCTGACGTCATTTTTAAACCGGATCCAGACTCACCATACGATTGTCTAAAAAGAGAGGTCATTCGTGTTACATCACTCACCGACCAGCAAACAATTGATCAACTTTTAGCTAATGTAGAGCTAGGTGACAGTACACCATCTCAATTGAAACGCCACATGACAAATTCATTGAGGAATCGTACAGTAGATAAACGTCTATTGTATCAATTGTGGCTCAGACGTCTCCCACAAAACATCCAACAGACGAGGATATAGATTTTGATAAGCTAGCAGATATAGCCGATAGAATTTACGAGCGAACTAGGACGCACTCCGTATCTCACATACAATCAAACTCATCTGACGAGATCGCCGAGTTGCGACGAACAATCGAAGTCCTCGCTAATCAGATAGCTCAGCTCCAATTTTTGAATACCTCCCACAGCAAGCGGAAAGAAAGGTCCAGAAGCCGTAAAAGTCGTAGTCCAAGCACCACTCGACATGACATTTGTTGGTACCATAAAACGTACGGTAAGCAAGCTAAAAAATGTACTCCTCCCTGTAATTTTGCAAGCACACAACAAAGAGACCATCATGAACGTCGGTTAATGACGACTGCAGTCGCTGAACACAACTCTCAAAGCAGTCGTTTGTTATATGTTACAGACAAAAGGACTGGAACACAGTTCTTAGTCGACACTGGGGCAGAGGTTAGTGTAGTACCACCCACTACACTTGAGAAAAACACACCTGACCCCAAACTAAAACTACAAGCCGCAAACAGATCTGAGATCAAGACGTACGGCAAAAGGCATTTACAATTTAATTTTGGTCCTAAATCCAATTTTTCATGGAACTTCATCATAGCTGACGTCCTCATTCCTACAATCGGCATTGATTTTTTACAATCCCATAAAATACTCGTAGATGTAAGAAATCGGAAACTTGTCCTTGCTGACCATAGCAGCGAAATTAGAGGGATTATTTCTAACGAGACGTCCATACATTTATTGATCAAACCTCATCGCGAGAATGACAAGTAAGTTAGTTTACTTAATCAGTTTCCAGACTTATTACGACCGAATTTCAAACGGGATAAACTGACACATACCGTCGTACATCATATAAAGACAGAGGGTCCACCGGTGTTCGCACGTCCAAGACGCCTTGACCCCTCTCGTTTGGCTCTAGCAAAGAACGAATTCAACAAAATGATAGAGTTGGGTATCATACGCCCCTCCGATAGTCCGTGGGCATCACCGCTCCATTTGGTACCCAAGAAAAACTCTTCCGAAGTTAGACCGTGCGGTGACTATAGAGCTCTCAACAGCCGTACTATACCAGACAGATATCCACTTCCACATTTGCATGACTTCACTCATAGTCTATCTGATGTGACGATTTTTTCAAAAGTTGATCTCGTCCGCGCTTACCATCACATTCCAATTCACCCGGACGACGTTCCCAAAACAGCCATTACTACCCCATTTGGATTATACGAATTTGTTCGCATGCCTTTCGGATTAAGGAATGCTGCACAAAGTTTCCAGCGTTTTATCGACCAAGTAGTACGTGGCTTACCTTTCGTATACGCTTACATAGATGATCTTCTTATCGCAAGCAAAAATGAAAATGAACATCTAACTCATCTGAAAATGCTTTTTGAGAAGCTAAACGAGTATGGGTTAGCAGTCAACCCTGACGAATGTGAGTTCGGAAAACAATCCCTCACCTTTTTAGGTCACGTAATTGATAGTCAAGGCATCAAACCAGTTCCTGAGGAAACACAAGCCATCAAAAATTATCTATTACCAGATTCATTCAAGAAACTACGACGTTTCCTTGGGATGATCAACTTTTACAGACGTTTTATTCCGAAATGTGCAGACATAGCAAAACCGCTAACTGATTTATTAAGGGGAAGAGCTAAATCATTGACAATGACACCGCAAGCAATTCAAGTATTTGAACAGTTAAAAAGCACATTAAGCACTGAGGCATTACTAGTACGTCGAAAGGTTGATGCACCTTTAGCAGTAATGACCGATGCCTCTAATGTAGCAGTAGGCGCTGTGCTTCAACAACATGTCGATCAACAATGGCAACCCCTTGCATTTTTCTCAAAAAAGCTAAACGCAACGCAAACAAAATATAGCACATTCGGTAGAGAACTGTTAGCTGTCTACCTAGCCATCAAACACTTTCGGTATATGTTAGAAGGCAATTCTTTTACGATATATACGGATCATAAACCTCTAACTAAGTCCTTGATGCACAATCATGATAAATACAGTCCGCGCGAAATTCGTCAACTAGAATTCATTTCGCAATTTGCAGCTGATATACGATACATAGAAGGCAATGCAAATGAGGCAGCAGATGCACAATCGAGATTAAGTATCAATACCTTCTCGATCCCTGATATAAACTATCAAGACATAGCAAATATTCAAAGGCTTA